>VWZI01013600.1:150070-293904 GCA_013396835.1 Psilopogon haemacephalus | reverse complement strand
CCCCCCCCCTCGGGTTCGGGAAGAAGCGTGTTTACCGCCCACCCTCGTGCCTCGCGGGTATTTTGTAGGCGCGTCGGGATCTATTTTAGCATGTAACCTCTCTGTTTTCCCAAGTTCTAATTGTTAAACTGTTGCACCTGGCGTTTGAGCAACATTTGCGTTTGTTTCCGCCGACCGGGACCTAAAAGAACCTTGAGGTTNCTCTCTCTCCCTATTTCCCTATTCCGGGCTAAGTCGGTTTTTTTCCTTCTTCCCCCCCCCTCGGGTTCGGGAAGAAGCGTGTTTACCGCCCACCCTCGTGCCTCGCGGGTATTTTGTAGGCGCGTCGGGATCTATTTTAGCATGTAACCTCTCTGTTTTCCCAAGTTCTAATTGTTAAACTGTTGCACCTGGCGTTTGAGCAACATTTGCGTTTGTTTCCGCCGACCGGGACCTAAAAGAACCTTGAGGTTCTAGGACCCCCTCGTTCCACAGGATACTGCATTTAATTAGTGCTATTCCGTGACACTGTAGCATTTATTTCTATCACTTTACCATAGAGGCAGGTGTTCACAGATATTCTTCATAAATACCTCACATATTAAAAGCCATTACTATGCAGCCTTATATCTAATCTTAAATATAATACTAAAGAGTCACAATACTAAGTCTCTCGAGAAGCACAAATAGAGTAAGTACACATTGTAATTGTAGGAACTATTTATGGGAATTGTGACATCCCGTTCACCCAAGTAGAAGCTCCTACTTTTAAACTTATCCACCTGCGTCCCTGGCAGTGTTCAGGGGAAGGGGAGCCACACTCACTAAACCAATTTTTTTCAAAGAATATTGTTTCAGCTATTTCAGAGAAAAGACCATTTGCATATAATAACACCGTATTTGTTCTTAAGTCATTAGCAAAGCCTGTACCCAACACAAATGTTCTTACTTTATGCCTGTTTCTGAAAGAATTTCCAGTTGTTAAATTTATACTTCATTAAAAATTAACAGGCTATCAATACACAAAAAAACCCACAAGTCCTTCAAGTGAAGCAAAGAAGCTACAAAAATACCAGACTGTATCAGGTTACTTACTTGACAACTTTCCCATACTTGGAAAATATCTGAAATACAAAACAAAATAAGGACTTAAGAATAGAAAATTACATTTCCTTGGTAGTATCACAACAAGCTTCTAAGATTTTTTTTCTATTTACATTCAGAATTGTCATCAACAAGTTTAGTTTGAACAATGCAGCTCTTAAAAACTTACCCTATACAGGTCGTTGTTTGTCAAAGCAAAGGGTAAATTGGACACATACACTGTGCTTTTGCTTGGTGCCAACCCACCACTCATTTTTCTGATGGAAGGGGAAAGAGAGAAGAGTTAAATTGTATTTAACAGAGATTAATTAAAAAATAGTTACAAGACTTTTAAAAAGTCATTTTTCAAATCTAGTCCACTCAGGCTAAAATTGCAGGGAAGCATAGCTTTAATCTGTTTCACCGTTTTACATTAAATCTGCATTTGTCTTCATGTGCTACAGAAGATATACATTTAATTTTTTCATCCCTAGTTTCAATGCATATTTTTGCTGTATGCAAGTAAGTTTGTAAGCCATGAAAACACAGATCTATGTTAGCATACTTAAAATAAATCTCTACTGATTTGTGCAGCAAAGAAAGATTTAGGTCTGGAGAGAAACAATTAATGCCCATTTATTAAGCATTATGTTCTATATTTTAAGTTACTGACCTTTGTTCTAAGTACTTGCATGATCTGATTCTTTATGCAAATTTCAGTTCAGATGCATTCAAAACAAAATAGATCACAATTGGTTAAAGGAAACAAACAAACAAAAAGCTTTCCTAAGGCAGAGTCTTACTTATTGTGGAGGGGGGGAAGATAATACACTGGCTTTACAGTGTATCTAAGATGCTAAAGCAGTAAGAATTTCCTCCTGTATCTATTGCCCAGGCTTTTACACCACTATGAAACCGCAAGTGTCCAGAGCTGGTCATCGGCAGTATCTTCCCCAGATGCAAAGGACTGATTAAGCACCTCTATACTGGCAAGAACCAAAGAAATCTCAAAACCATTTTCATTTCCAATCTCTTTTGAGCTCTTACAACTAAGTATGTCTGGAAACAATAAATCAGTTGAAATATACTTGTAACTGCATACACAACATCTAATACTAGGCAAAGAGTAACTGATCTGATTTGAAAAAGAACAGCCTGTGGTTTTCCTCATGTTTGGACATCTCCCAAAAATCTGAAGTGGTGTTAAAGTTTGTGCAAAACACTTCTTGCCTTTGATCCACTCTGTAGCCTTGGCTCAGTCCAAGAGCTTAGCAAATGAAATTTAAGACCAGAGTAAAGCACAGCCGTTATGAGAGGGCACAGCAAAAAAATACAGCAAAACCATTCCTCACACAATCCAATTACTATGGCTCCTGCAGCCTCATTCCTGTCTTTTGGCACCTCTGCCTGATTTCCAACTGAGAATCAAGCTATTTCTTCAGCAAGATCAGCTTCTTTTAAAAATGCAGACAAAAGCTGATGACAGAATAAAAGGAACTGAAGTACTAAAAATCAACATCTGTTGTAGTACACAGTTTCTTAGGGGCTGTTTGGGTAATGAATCTGAGCAGATTGCATGGCTAAGTGCCAACAAAGTAACTAATATCACACTCTAATCCGGCTGCGGTTCATTTTCTGGCATTTTCTGACTCAGTCATCTGAAGACCCAATATTCCCCACAGTCACTGATTATCCAAGTGTTTTGCCTCTTTCCTGGCATGCTTATCATATCACAATTCATTTGAGTGGCAGTTTCCGAGTGACTGAATTTTGACATTTTTTCATGTTCAGAGACTGATTTTTGGCATGAGCAGAAATGGCAACATAAAGGTTAAGCAAATGAGAACAGAATAAATTTGCAATGAAAGCCACACACTACATCTGGTGTTACGCAGATGGGATTCATTATCCCAGATTCCTTCTTGCTTGTCATTAGTATCCTGGAAAAGCCTAACCAGACTGAGTTGGCAACATGCCACACGAATAAAGTGTATGTACCCAGATGTACAGCGCATATAAAGGCTTTGGTGAAACCTACCTTAGCCCTGCATCACAGTACACTTCCAATACTCATTAATACCTCACAACAGTGGAGGAGCGAACAGTGGAGGTGAAGCCTCACATGGCTGTAGACAGTACTTTAATTCTGTTTAAAAGAGGAGAGAAGCTAGTGTTCCTTCTAACAGGAGACCAAGGAAGCCCTGCATTAATGAATAGGGAGGGTGGCGTGACTGGAGAGCAATCAGCTTGCATATTCTGCACCACCACAATGCAAACCTCCAAGAAGGTGATACACCACGTGAAGGTTACTACGGGCCTAACCAGCTCAGCCAATAGGAAGTTACTGATGACTGCAAGCTACAGAACTGTCATTTTCAGCTGCACACTTTTTCTGGGAGCTGAAACAGTGAACCCTGGAGCACTGGCTACCAGAAAACTGAGGCTGAGCTTTGTTTCCAGTCTCCTGGACAAATTTAAGTGAAGTAGTCTTGCTGCTCCAACTGCCTAAATATTCTTAGCAACTGATATTATTTAGGACTATTGTGACAAGATTTATTACTTCTACTGTTTGACTTGTCAGGAAGGCAGAGTTTTACTAAAAGAAGTACAGTAAGATTATCGCATGCTCATGTTTGAGATGGCAAAGGCTCAAATTTACCACTCCAGGAAAGAGTACATCCCCAGATTTATAGCAGGACTTCCTCTACTGAATACTAAGGACTCCCTGGTATAATTACATAGACATCTTAACTCCAAACATACACTAAGAGGTTTGCAGAATATTTGAGCCACTCGCCTATCTAGTTAAAGGCCTTGTTGTCCTTACTCTCTTCTGCAGAACATTAAAAAATAATTTCCTAACAAAACTAATCTCTCAAAAAGCTTTGGTAAGTTAAAATGCAAATTTCTGGTTATCTGCTGTCACAATTTTCCCTAACCCAATAAACCTTAACAAAACATAGTAATCTTAACCAATCCATTAGACTTTTCCTTTTTTAAAAAACTCCATCAGAAAGCCACTGTGGGGATACCAAGAGCCAAGACTACATAAACCGTAGCCTCCCTTCATTTATGGATGCCAGCCTGCCATACCAGCTTCACAATTACTTGTATATTCAGTATACACTGTACTCACACACTGTAGAGATGTGGGTGGTAGGGATGGGAAGTTGTGGTGTGATTAAAATAAACTCCAGCTTTATGCTAACATTCCATATGAGACACATCTTATTTGTAAGGTCATCATTACAACACTCAAGAGTCCTTTTATTTCAGAGACTACCCAACTTCATAAAACTATCCAATGCAAATTTAACATTTTCATGACACTCTCTCTCATGGATGACCACTCTCTCTGCTTTATAAATTTTCATGTTACAGGCTGACAAAAATCCCCCAAATTTATCTGAAATATCTGAAGTATCTACTTGCTGGTGACTCATTCACGAACTGTACACAACCTGGTTTCTCTATACTCTTAGGTATCTCCAATAGATAAAAATATGTATGTTTTATACTAAACGTTTTTTACAGGTCTTCTCTGATCCTCAGGGTATTACCTGGTTACTTAACTTTAAAGCATCAGCTGGAAACCAATACATTATTTCTACAGAGTTAAGCACAACTCCCATTAACGTAATGGCATCTTTCTAATATTAATTACTTTTTTGTTTACCATCATCACCATTCATCTCTTTATTTTTCACTTCCCCGGATCACAAATTCCCCGCCAAACCCCCAAAAGACTAAAACGAAGTAAGCAGGTTCTCCTGCTGTAAACAAACGCTCCTGTCACCAGCGGTACCCTCGTTCCAAACCACAGCGGCGCCGGCCAAGACCCGGCCTCCCCCCAACACCTGCTCCCGCGGCTACTCCTCTCAAGGGGACCCAACCTCCGGCCCCGCAGCGGCCTACCCGTCACGGCGGGGCTCCTCAGCCCGCGCAGGCGCCCATGGTGCTACACGACAAAGAACAAGGCTCAAGTCTCGGCAGGCCGCGACACACACCTCAGACACACATCGCAAGCCAACCGGCACGGCGGCGCTCTTCCGCTGACAAGGCGCGGGCAGGGCGGATCCCGGCCAATAGGCGGTGGCGAGGGTGGAGGGAAGGAGGGCGTTTCCTGTGGCGTCTGCGGAGCGACGGAAGCAGCGAGAGAAGGTGCTCCGTTTAGTTGGGGAGCGTCTCTGCCGCGCCGTGACTGCCGGAGCTGGAGGCGGGTGAGCAGCGGGGCCCGACCCGGGGTAGGGGGCTGCGTGTGTGCCCGCGGGGGCTGGTGCGCAGCCGGTTGTCTGGCCTCTTCTTTCCACGGATTGAACGTGGTAGCTTCATCATATCAGATCTGATTGTGTGGCCCTCGGCGTCGCCCCGCGGGTTCTTACCATTTGAGTTTGCCATTCTGGGCGCCTTGTGAGGCGGTCGGCGTTGCGGTGCTCAGGCAGGGCCCTGCCTCCCTTCCCGGCTGCGCCCCGCGGTGCTTGGACACTGCGAGTACGTGGCCGGGTGTTTGCTGAAGCATCTGTGAGGCCAGTCCTGGGAGACGGCACCCCTGGGGGCCTTTGGAAAGTAGGTCCTTCCGACTCCACGGTGCAGGGAGCCCGAGTCGTGGGGTGGGATCCTTTCCTTCGCTTCCCAGGTTCCTCAGAGGTTGGGGTGAACGGAAATGGCGGGATGGGAGGGCTGGGGCGGATGCTGTCTTCTGGGCAGGCTGCTGCGGTTTTAGCACGGAGGATGACTTTTGTAAACCTTACCCTTTAATCCTTTAAAAAAAGCGTGCACGACAGGTTTTGTTCTTCGGTTTAATTTGTGATTTTGTTTGAGAATTGCTTTTGACTTGAATAACTAGTAATGAATGTTTGGAGACTGTAAATCCCGCTGGAAGCACTTTCAGAGAGGAACCTTGTGGGTACCATGGTGAGGCATGTCCTTATGTTTCGAGAGAGGAAAATGAGAGATGGGTGTATGGTTTAGCTGATTCCCTATGTCTACTGGAATAAATCTTTATGGTTAGCATAACTGTAGTGTGTATCTTAATATATTTAAAGTGTTTACTAGTACTAAAGCACTTTCACGGAATCATGGAATGTCAAGGGCTGGAAGGGACCTCAAAAGATCATCTCGTCTAACCCCCCTGCCAGAGCAAGATCACCTATAGCAGATCACACTGGAATGCATCCAGGCAGGTTTTGAAGACTCCAGAACCCCCCTGGGCAGCCTGTTCCGGTGTTCTGTCACCCTCACAGTGAAAAAATTCCTCATGTTTGCATGAAACTTCTTATGCCTCAACTTCCATCCATTGCCCCTTGTCCTGTCGCTGGATATCACTAAGAAGAGCCTGGCTTCATCCTCCCAGCACTCACCCTTTACATATAAACATTGATAAGGTCACCTCTCCAAGGTCTCCTCCAAATTAAAGAGCCTCAGCTCCCTCAGTCCATTCCCTTAAATCATCTCTGAGTTGGCTCTGAGTTGGACTCTCTCAAGCAATTCTATGTCCCTCTTGAACTGGGGGGGCCAGAACTGGACACAGTACTCCAGATGAGGCCTCACCAGGGCAGAGAAGAGGGGCAGGAGAACCTTTCTCGACCCACTAGCCACAGCGCTTTTAATATACCCCAGAATGGAATTGCCCCTCCTGGCCACAGGAAAGCATTGCTGGCTCATGGTCAACCTTCCATCAACTAGGACCGCCAGATCATTTGTCTCTTCACTCCTTCCAACAGGTCAGTCCCCAGCCTATACTGATACCTGGGTTTGTTCTTTCCCAGGTGCAAGACTACATTTGCCCTTGTTGAATTGTGTTAAATTTTGCCCTGTCCAAGCCACCAGCCTGTCCAAGTCTCACTGAATGGCAGCACATCCTTCAAGTGTGCCAGCCACTCCACCCAGTTTTGTATTATCAGCAGACTTGCTGACAGTGCACTCTGTGCCCTCATCCAAGTTGTTGATGAATATATTGAACAGAAATGGTTCCAGTATTGACCCGTGTGGGACCCTAGTAGGTACAGTACTGCACCTGGACTCCATCCCATTGACCACAACTCTCTGACTTATTTCCTTCAACCAGTTCTCAATTCACCTCACTACCTGATCATCCAGACTCAGTTTGGCCAGAAGGATGCTGTGGCAGACAGTGTCAAATGTGTTATGGTAGGCCTGAACATGTCCTGGCTTGCTCAGACGTCTTCTGCTCTCCCTCTCTCTGTTGTGGGGAGAAGCAACTGCGGGAAAGAGGACAAAGAACTTGGAGCCACTGAGTCGAAGGACCCTGGCTTGCCCAGACTTTATTTTACTCCCGTGGTGAACAAGGTACATACACTGAGCTTCTGCCTACCTCATGAAAGGCCTATGTTTTTCCCAATTTTGGGTAAAGCAAGCCTATGGTGAAGACCTAATATGGTCAAGCTCTGCTAACCGTTATTCTAATTGACTATTCTGTGTCCAAAGGACCATTAATCTCAGGCTGTATTGATAAAGAGGATGAGTAGGTAATATACCATACTCTGCCATTGTATTTGTGCTTGCTTGCTTGCTGCTGCCGATGTTGCCTGCTGCCATTTCTCTCTGCTTCTGGCAGTGTTATGCCTCACTGCCTCATTGCATCTTGCATACACCTGCATATATGAGAAGCTCTGGAAGGGGGACACAGATTGTCCAGAGGGGCCAGGACAAGGTCAGAGATCGTCTGCCTCCTTTTCCCAGCATCCTGTGAAGCTTGGGAAGACTCAGAAGCCTCAGCAGCTGACAAGGCATCAACAGAACTCCCTGAAAGTGTTTGGGTGCTGTCTGAAGCTGTATCTAGACCCATGAGTCAGGGGCTAATTTTGTGAGTAAATATTCAAAGCCTCTCTCTAAGAAATTCTGTAACTAGATTCTATTGTGCCTTTCTGCCTTAGTATCAGAAAGGAGTCTCACGAGTCCCCTGGTGGGCAAGAGGTGTATTTGAAACTAAGAACCTCTTTCCAGTTTTAATGTTTGCATTTGCTAGTTATTTCTTAAAGTGTTCTAGTTTTGCCTGCCTGTGTGTATAAGTATCCAGACTGTGCATTTTGAACATTGTAAATAAGTTTTCTGGTGAAATTTAATGTTAATAAATAGTTTTCATAGTTATTAACAATCTTTGCCTGGATACAAAAATAAATATTGATTATTAATTCTGCATAATTCATCACAAAATGCTTTACTGAAATCAAGATAAACCACATCCACTGCTCTGCTATCATCAGTCCACCTGGTTATGTCCTCAAAAAAAGGCTATCAGGTTGGTCAAACATGACTTCCCCTTGGTAAAACCATTTTGACTGCTCCTAATGACCCCACTGTCCTTCATAGGCCTAAGGACAGTGCCAAGTTTCTCCGTTACCTTTCTGGGGATGAAGGTGAGGCTGACTGGTCTGTAGTTATCTGCATCCTCCTTCTTAACCCTTTTTGAAAATTGGAGTGATGTTTGCCCTCCTCCAGTCCCCAAACACCTCTCCTGTCTGCCATGACTTACTGAAGATGGTGGAGAGTGGTGTGGCAATGACCTGTGCCAGCTCCCTTAGCTCCCCCATGGACTTATGGATGTGCAGATGACTCAACTGTTACTTAACCTAGTACTCATCAATGAGGGAAGACTCCTTTGTCATGCTTTCCTCTGGTGCCTCAGGTGTCAGAGACTCCCAAGGACAGTCTCCAGCAGTATAGATCGAGATAAAGAAGACGTTAAGTAACTGCCTTCTTTGTGTTCTCTGTCACCAGGGCACCCATCTCGTTCAGCAGAGGGCCTACATTGCCCTACATGACTTTAAACTTTCTCTCCATAGATCTTTGTTCTTACGCTTCCTAAGTAGGCTCTTTACAACACATTAGTTTTCATGGGTAGTCTTAAAATTATTCTTTATAAGAAGTGGCTGGGACTTTAAAGGAACAAAGGCTGACAAATACACAAAAAGATGTGGAAACCCACAGAATCTGTGTCAGCACTGACTTGAGTTTGATGCAGTGATTTGCCCTGGGTGAAATATTCAGAGCTGGTTGTTCCTTTCAAGTATGAACATTGAAAAGCATTGCAGTGTTGACCTGTTATGACAAGAGTATCATGAGCTGACATAGTTTGTTGTTAAAATATTTGTGCTGCAAGATTTGTGCTGTAAAGTCACAGTCGAGATGATGATCCATACAATTGTTTGCATTGACAGTGCCAGTTTAGCAGCCTTATCACTGCCTGTAGAATATTCTTTTCATAGCATTAACACTAAAGAAGGATGGGAAGTTGATAACTGCAGGTATTCAGACAAAGATCAGTGCTGATACATCAGTCACTGTATTAATATAACTCCCAAGGGATTGTCTCCATTTCTCTTGCTCCTGGTGATATATTAGAATGATGCGCTAAGGAAACGGAACCAGTGGGATTGTAAATTGTTGTCAGAGTGCTGCAGTTAATTTTATTCAGCTTACATATTTCTGGCTTTTTTCCTTTTTGAGGTGAGAGTTAACGTGTCTTTTGTGGCCAGTGCATTAAAAAGTTTTAAAATATTTTAAATTTTTTTTCTTTTCAATCCTTTCTATTAAGCCAAAGTTATTGTGAGCAGGTCAGGAAAAGACTAGAAGAAAGACTCTTCCTTCAGGTTATTTGCTGCCTAGGTTGAATATGCCTACACCTGTTGCAGTCATGCTTATAAGTGCTTTTGAAAATCTTACAGCCTAGTATCTATTATTAGAAAATGAAATGGATTCTCTTTGTATCTCTGTTTTTTCTCAATGCTTCCTTCATAATATTTTTTCCAAAATGTCTGCTCTTACACTTCTGCTTTTTCATCTTCCAATAGAGAACTATGTCTATTCACAGTTTTCTGCCTGTCCCAAGTGTGGAGGGAGGAGGAGAAAGTTACTTTATTTTCCACAAAACTTAGTTTTATCTGCCCTGCCTCCTGTCTAGGTAAGAGATACGAGAATGTCTTTGAAGCACTATCAGAACCAGAGTCCAGTTGTTGGAAGAAAAAGCAGTGTTTTGTGTTTGTCATGTCTTCAAATCAGCAATTGTTGCCAAACTGGCCATGATATTTCTAAGTTACAATTCTCTAAGCGTATTTCCTTGGTTTAAGTCATAGAAAAGCACCTAAGCTGTTTTTGAGAGCTTTCCAAAGTGGAGGACAGAGAACTGGCCCATGTTTGTCAGTCTTGATTGTTTGTTGTAGCAGCTACTTGCCTCTACTCTTATAGCACAGCATTGTTTTCATGCTTTTCTACATAAGACATGACCATCTGAATGAGACAGCTGTATAGTTTTGAAACAAAAATGCAGGTTCTGCAAAAGGTGGATAGCACACACTGGGAAATTTGAAATATTTGATAAATAGCTAGCTATTTCTAGACTGATGAAAATTGATGTCTCAAGTGTGAGCAGGCAAGAATAGTGTGCAAAATATTGTAGCATACTGGAGTGGTTTTGCAATTGTGTAAATTAAAAAAAAAAACTCTATCTTTTTTCTTTCTAATTAAATAATTGATCAATGAAGAAAACCCAGCTATGCAAAAACTGAAATGTCTAAGTGACACATGTAGTCTGTTTGATGAAGAAACCCTTGTTGTAGTACATCAGTTATACCAGCATAAAGCAGTGATAATCTGAACAAAGCCGTTCTTGGCAGCTGGCCACAGTGGAGCAGCTTGCACTTTTTTAATAGAATGGCTTCTGCATATGCTGCAGTATTTGAGAAGATAAAAACCTTGCTTTAGGGAAAGCAGTCACCTCAGATGAAAATTAGGAAGAGGTTGTGTACATTAATATAGTAAGTGATTATATGTCATGATATTAAGTATCAACTGCCTTTGGTAGTATATGCTAATAGAAAATAGTCAGTGTAAGTGATAATGATGTTAGGTGTGAAATAAAAAGATGTTGTTTTAAATCTTTGTTTTATAACATTGTACTGAGAACAGATTAATTTGAATACAGCATAGTGAACTTGAGGTTTGATCTCTTGAGTCCTCATTAATGATATCTTATATTGATCGTAAGAGTTTAGTCACTTAATGATTTTTATTAAAACTGTGTTAAGTCACATCATCTAAGAAATTATTTTTTTCCCCCCCTCTATAAACAGATGAAACATACTCAAGAAGGGCTGTAAATGTCTTGGAACAGGCTCCCTAGAGAAGTGGTAGAATCACCATCCTTAGAGTTATTTAAAAGATATATAAATATGTTGCTGAGGGATGTGGTTTAGTGGTGATTTGGGTTAATGGTTGAACTTGATGATCTTAAAGGTCTCTTCCAACCAAAACCATTTTATGAATCCATGATTCCAAGATGCTGGGAAATGCATTTTTCTTACCTTTAAACATTTATTATAAATCTCATTGGTCCCAGCTAAAATTTATCTGTTTGGTCTTCTATATAAAGTTAGTTTTCTACATTTTTATCTTGTCAGTGTTTTTAGCAATGTACTCAATAACTGATTGTATCTGATTAATTTTCTTAATGTCATTCCTCTAACTTAAAAATATTGTCATTTTCGAGATTTTTCTTCTTCCTCCATACTTCTTGTCTGATGTAACTGTGTATATTTTTTTTCCTTAAGTCTGTTGACTTTTGTGATTAAATTTCTCTATCTTTTTTTTTTCAGCTTGTGCTTTTGTTTTGTCAGAAGTCAGGTGATAATTCTTGCTAGTTTGAGCGAGGTCCATCAACAATTCTCAAAATGGGCATGTTTTTATCAGTCTTGCTGCCTGCTAACATGTACATGAATGTAGTTCTGTGGTGGTACAGAACCCCTGAGGCCCGCCAACACTGTGTTTGAGGACCAGCCAACACTGTGTTTTTTTTCTTGGCTACAAGTGGAGTGAATTAGGACAATCTGGCACTCCCTAGGTGTACCTGAAACTCCAGTTCCTTGGCAAAGTCCTGGTGTCTGGATTGTAGCCTGCTCTGGAAGGAGCCAAATTACCTGCCAAGAATTAGGGCCAGGTGAAAAAAATACTGACCCAACGGACTAATTTTATGATCCTATAAATGACAATCCTAAGTGAGACCCATGGAGCTCTCAAGAGTTGCAGCAGGCTCTGACCCTGTATCATCCTCTCATGTCCTCTCCCTACGTTGGGATACTTCTTGAAGTGGATTTTGCAGGATTTCCAGGGTAGTCTGTGAAATTACAACAAAAGAGTTCAGAGGTTGTTTGCTGACAAATGCTGTTTAAAAGGAGTAGTAATTCACTGCAACTGGATTTTGTGAAATTTCAAAGATCATTTGGTACCAAGAATATCTTACAACCTGCAAAGAGGAAACAGGTTTACTTCTGTATGTGTATGTTGAGCTCTGTATAACTTTCTCTGTGTGTGTGTATGTTAACCTCTGACTCTGTATGTATGGCTATGTCTGTGATTTGGTGTAGGAGACTTCATTATCTTAAGTGAATTTTGCCATTTTTTAATCCCTACATGTGAGTCGCTGTGAAGTTTATTAAACTACTCTGATGATTAAGTATTGTTTAAATAATTCACACTGATCTTCTGATTGAACGTTAATAAATCTTGAACTGCTGCTACCTCAGATTTGTATAAAGTCTGTGATTGCTCATTTTGTGGCAAACTAAGCAGGATGCTAAAACACTCATTCATGACAGTGCCTGATAGTGATGTGTGTTGGTATGTTGGACGTGGCTTGACTGACAGAGCAGCATGATGTGTAAGCTTGCATTTAGCTTCATTGGTACTTACCTGAAATCTTCTGCTTTTCTTTAATGTTGTGTTCAGTTAATAATGTCAGTCATTGCTGCAGGCAGCAGGGTGTCAATGCTCCTGTATTTGTCAAAATGCAAAATACTTACTTGAAAACCTTATCTCAATCCAGCTTATGATATTTGCTATTGGTCTAAAAACTGAGTGATGCTCACCGTCATGTACCAAAGTCTATAGCATGTGAGAGGTGAGTGAGCAGTGGCAAGCAAGTGTGGGAATAGGTGTCAGTGAGAGACTCAAGTTCTGTCCAGTGGATATGGACAGAAGGAATGGTCCACTGTTGGGCAAGGGCTGGGCCTGAGGGATTCACAGCTAAGTGTTTTGAGAGAGAAAGCACATGACATCATTCCATTGTAATGATTTTGTCTTGCCTCAGCTACTTCTGTTCATTCTTGTACCTGTAAAACACAAAAATATTCAGATACAAAGAAAAGAGGAGCATGTGTACAGTGTAAGAGCAGGTAGATCACCCTTATGGTGATGTGGGAAGAAGAGGCACCTGATAAGAGTTTTTATGGCTTTAGCAAAAGTCCTTGAACTAGAGAATAAAGAGAAGTTGAGTCAGTTCACTGTGAAAGTGCCAGGAAGGTGCTTCTGATTAATATATTGGACTAACGGTGGCTTCAGAATTAATAACTGTTACATGGAGCACACTGGCGAGGGACAGCAGGCCCTCTAGCTTCCCTTGCCAGAATCAGGATCAGTCAAACTCTCGGTTTAATTGGCTTTTGATCTATGATCTGTGGCTACATCAGACTAGTTGTGTCTTGGTCCTGGAATGTGCTTAAAGTCTAATTGATGATATTGATTAACATAAATTAAGTAAATATATTTAATATTTTTCTGAGTGTTTTTAAGAAAGCAGTTACAGTACTTTCCAAAAGGTTTTGAGAGAGAGAAAACTTAAGACAAGGAGTAAAATATGATGAAAGGGAAGTGAAATTCTGGAATTTCTTAGGAAAATGTTTTGTGTAATAATTTGTAATGTGTAATAATGTGTCATGGGAAGTTTTTTGATTTTTGTGACTTCAGCTGATGAGTTCATATTTTTCCTTAATAGAATGTGAATTACTCTGTACTAATTCAGACAGTTGAAATATTTAGAAGAAACTTGTAGTTATGAATATATATATATGCTTCTTTTTTTTACTAATTTCAGTTTCTTTTTGGCTAATTTCAGTTTCTTTTTCTGTGGGTAATTGAATGGGTCTTCAAAAATAGAGCTGTTAAAACTGACAGAAAAGTAAGTACATGAGTTAATTGTTTTTCACAAAAATATGTCTTAGTGTTACCTCTATCTACAGCTAATAAAACTGTTTTTCATGTTGATACTTAACAATCTAATAATCTAGAGTTTTATATAGTCTCCCAAGTCTATTTCCAAATGTGTTTTTATTATGTTCAAGTAGATCATGTTATGTCTCTTCTTCTGAATATGCCCAATTGTTTCTTTTTTTTTAGTTGATTATTTAATGTCTAGAACTACTATTGTTTTAAATGATGCATAAGGTATAATTTGTCACCTTTATATAGAAAGCATCAGAAAGGTTCCAGCTCCTCAGATTTGTATTGTCTAGCATAGTATGACTAGAATCTCTTAGAGTAATGGTTTATTTTCACTTGTGTTATAGTTAGTGATTTTTACTTTGAAAGTCAGCTTTTGCTGAAAAGATAAATTCTTGTGCTCTGCCGGTTCTCGATTTAAACCAGGAAAAATCTACACGTGAAGAATGCATTTCAGTCCTGTATTCAAAACATGGAGCTTTGTACTACCTTAATGTTGTGTTCTATTTCAGCTTCTTTTCAGAGGGTGGAGATGATGAAGTAATTCAAGGCTGTTATTTCTAAAAGTAGATTAGAGCTGTTTATAGTATCTTTAAGTCCTGTAATTATACTGATTACACTGCACTAATTTCCAGTTGTTCTTGCACATACTGTGAGTTACTTTTGCTTAAAAGTCATGAATTAGTTTCTATAAGTAGACTTCTTTTAAAGGCTAATTAAAATGAAAAAGTGTATATACAGGGCTTGTGAGTAATCCTCATTCTTTATTCTGTTCATTATGAGCCCAGTTTTGGTTAATTGGGTTTTACTGTGTTTAGTGGCATATCGAAGAGATGAAATGTGGTCTGAAGGGCGATATGACTATGAAAGAGTTTCAAGAGAACGTCTTCCTCCAAGGATTCATCCTGATGTAAGTATATAATATTCTGCATTATACCTTTATACTATATCTTTACACCATGATGTGTGCCATGGATTTATGCACTTATTTAAGTTCCTAGTATACCCTAAGTTCTGTTATTTTCTCATTCATTTAAGCCAGCAATCTAGCAAATGTGTCTATACAGACATCATCAGATGCTTGCAAAATTAAATTTTGCCTTTTGTTTCTTGTTTGTTTTTTTTTAATCTGTTGAAAGTGTTTTAGAATATTTGTATTTTGATAATTTTGTGTGTGTGTGTAATTACTTGTGGTGTCAAACACAGAATTTTTAATAACTTATGGAAAATCAAAGGGTGTATATACTATGCTATATCTTTCCTTTGATTTTTAAAAAAATGTTAATACATCTTTGAAGTAATTTGAGGTAGTAAAATGCCTGAATACTTTCAGTGTTGTTCTTGTAACTAATACATTTTAAAATTATGATTCTTAATGTATAGAAGGAAATTTTTATAACAAATGCTCAGAACACACCTTTGCTCAAGATGCATTTTGGAGCCTTGTAAATGTTTATCAAGAAAAATGTAAGTGAAAATCTACTTTGTAGACATGGAGACTTCTACTGTATGTTATGGTTGTGAAAGCAAATGGAAAAGCTGTCCTTACTCTTAGAGTCCTTTTGGAAGAGCTCTTCACTAAAGAGTTGGTTTTTTGCCTTTTTTTTTTTTTTTTTTTCCCTCCTAAGTCTGAAGCCTCTAATGAAAGAAACTAGGTTGTAGCTTTGGCTTTTGAGCTATTTCACCTTAAATGGAACTCTAAGAATTCTTCTCCAAAATATCTGCTACGAATAGGACATGAGACAAAACAGAATGCATTTAAAAAAAAAATCAACACTTAACTTGATTAACGCATTACTAATATAATTTAACCATAGCTACAATGGCATTCCTAAACTTCTTTAGTCTTTCAAGCTGTCCAGGGAAAAATGCATGGTATATACATCTTGAAAATTTACTGTTTCAAAGATGTACTCATTTTGGTTAACTAGATAGTTCAATAGTGACATTATACTACATGTGTTTGTGACTGGGGACTACCAGAATACACTCATTTATCACAATCAATACCATATGCACCAAAACAGCACTCCTAAGTAGATGGGCAAATCCAAGGTGTGTTGTGTCTGTCTCACTGAAAGATGGATATGATGCTCCTTCTCCTGCAGCTGTTCTGGTTCAAGATAGTTGGCAGGCACTTTCTTCTTGTAAGCACATGCTGGTATATGTGTGTCCATGTGTAAAGGTCTGACTTTAATTCCACTTTACCTGTCTAGTAAAAATTATGTATTACATCCATGAATATGCTTAGCATTTCATGATAAGTTAGTATGTTGGAACTGAACATGAATGAATGAAGTATCTCTTGTTTTGAGAGAGGAAGTGACTTGTCCTGATCTAAACTAAGTGCTAATTATCGTACTAGAAACACATGCTTGCAGATCCTGGTAAACAACATGAAGTTGCAGGTATCGGCACAATTAAATGTTAAGTGAGTGAACCTTCAGATTTCATGTAACTATCCTTCTTATGTCAGTATAGTTATCTGATAGATAGGTGAAGTCAAAGCATGAAGCAGTTGTCTTTCAAGCTTCAGAACACATCTTTGTAAGACACAACCCCCCCCCCAAACAAACCCAGAAAAATATGCTGGGAATGTTCTATGAGGTAGGGTAGATCGAGCATTGTGTCTGCGTGTAGTTTCTGCTTTGCGCCAGTATGGCTGTAAACTGGCTTTGGAATGCCCTCTAGTGGATTTGCTGGGTGATCTCTGTAATGAGAATTTTTTTTTTTTGTGTGTGTAGTGGTTTCTGAATTCAATATTGTTTCCTACAAAAACTGTTGGTGCATTGGCTTGTGACTTCTACTCCTGTTAAAAAAAATAATTTGAATATCTTTCTCTTCCTCCAAGCTGCATAAGCTAACTCAGGGCTCTGCCCTTATAGCTTGTGTTTTTAAGGCAGGTATTAAAAATACCTTGCTAAATTAGGAAAACTTAAAATACAAGGTCTTGCATTCATATTTTTGTTTGCTTTTTATTTTCTGTTGGCTCATCTAATACTTGGTTCTAGAAAGCTGAATTTGTACCTTTTGCAACTGTGCAATTTGCACTTAATAAAGAATGAATTTCTTTAATTCCTAAATAGTGCACGACATCTTATTTGAAGGAAATACAATAAACTGATTTTGCATTATCCAAAACTTGAGTTAAAAGAAGAGCTGAGAATGTTAAACCTGTCTCTGCTACTTGAATCCTCAGATCGCTTACTGCACTGTATTGAGAAAGTGCTTATCTACCCAGATTGTGAAAGCAGTGACTGTCTTCATAATAATCTCCATAGTGTGGAGGATGTTACTGGCATTTAGAAGTTGATAGTATTTGTTTTACAGCCATTGGAGTTGTAACTTAATTTATCCTAAGTTAATATAGAAGTCTCTGAGAAATATATGTAGCTGACTCTCAAAACAAAAAGTAGCAGATGCTTAGAAAGTAGCTAATGCTGTTAAGTTTGAAAGAAACTTAAACTATGCTGAAAGTTTTCCCTCTATAATTAAACCTGTAGCACATAAGGGTTGCAGCCGAATTGTGTCCAAATAGGGTTAAGAAGTTATTCTGCTATTAAACTGAATGATTTTTTATGTTTATTGTTCCCTTGTGCTGTTTCAGCTTTAAGTTTATTATAGTCCCATGTTTACAAGTTAACATGTTGGATTTCCAGCTGTTAAAAGCAGTATGATTTTGCTTGTTTTGTGGTTTAGGATGATTATCACAGAGTAGTAAATACTGTGCCCAAGAAACCACCACTGCTTGAAAGACCTGGGGATGGGAATTACAGTCGGTACGATGATTACAATCACGCTGAATACAGAGACTATGAGGAGCGTCGCAGTTTTGCCTATGACCGAAGAAGCGGGCCGCCACATCGAGGTGTACGTAAGGTGATTCTTCTCCCATGTTTATGATGTTTATCTTCTCATTGATGCTTGAATACTGAATGATTGAAATATTGCAGACAGAGCATTAATGTTAGAGCTGTTCCCATAAATTGAAATAGAATTAATAGAAAAGAAACATTCTGCTTTCTATACTTGGTGCTTTTTGCAGTTACTGTGCTTCTAAGACTTGATTATATGGTAATACCTGTTTGTTGCTGCCTATGGTTCATAGCTGCTCTATTGAGAGCCCTTCTCACTTTCCAGCACTGTGGAAAGCTCAGAGTGTGAACTGAGAAAGCAGAAGTAGCTTTAAGAACTCCGAGGCTTTTGACAGGGCTTTGTGCAGCTTCTGGTTGAGGATGTCCCTGCTTACTGCAGGGTGGGCTGGACTAGATGATCTGTAGAGTTCCTTTTCAATCCAAACATTCTGTGATTCCATGACTCTCTATTATGCAGTGCAAGGTTACCTGGATGAATAGAATGATTTAAAAAGTTTTCTAATTAACAAGCGGTTGAGGGATGGGTGGCAAGATGAAGGTGCCAGTTGTATTTGGGTGTGCCCAGTGATATGCCAAGAAACAACCAGTACAAGCTGGAACACAGAGAGGTTCCAACTCAGCACGAGGAGACGCTTTTTTACAGTGAGGGTGACAAGAGCACTGGAACAAACTGCACAGAGAGGTTATGAAGTCTTCTCTGGAGACTTTCAAAACCCCTCTGGCTGTGTTCCTATGCAGCCTGCTCTAGGTGATCCTGCTTTGGTAGGGGGAGGGTTGGACTTGGTGATCTCTGGAGGTCCTTTCCAACCCCTAACATTCTGTAATTCTCTGAATGCTGTCTACCTAGCCTTCCAGTTCACACAGTTATTCATCAGTGTGACTTCTGTCATGATGTTGAAACTTCTTGTTTGTTTTTTTCCAGTAGCTACATGTAAGTACGAAATTTCTGGTCCCTTTTTAAGGTCATTACTGTTGCCTCCTCCAGCCCAGTTATTTGAAATGCTGTAATTTCAAGCTATTGGTGATATTCCAGTGAGGAAAATGTTCTGCTTTTTGAAGTCAGGACCTGTATGTATAGTTTTGAGATTTTTGCTATTTTTGTGTTACATACAGTTGTTGCTCTTTCAAATATTGATAGGGGAAGAAAACAAGAGAAATGGGATAAAGTGAAAAAAATAATCTGAGAGGAACCTTGCTGTGAATTATGAATATTTTCTTTTAGCTTATTAAATGCTTTTGTTTTGCAGTGAATAAGTGTCTGACATCTGATATTGAGATACACAGGTGCTTTGCATATGTGTTTTGCAGGATGAATCAGGATACAGGTGGCCAAGGGATGAACATTCTCTAAGTCGGCAGCCTGAATACAGGTATTTTATGGGACTTCACTGTAATGCTGTGCAAGCACTGGGACTATTTAGAGCCTTTTCCTTTGTTACCAAAACAGTTTGTAGAGTAGAGCAGTGAAATGGCCGGGGTGTGGAAAAGGATGTTTGTTGAAGTAAAAGATGATAGTGGAGATGTGATTAACTTGGGACCAGGTGTAATTTAGTGCATCTCCCTTATGAGCTACACGTTTTACATGTCCTCAGACAACTCTTAGGTCTAGTAGTTGCTTTGGTAACTGTAGTACCTTCGTGCCAGAATACAGTGCAGAGATAACTGTACCATTTTAAATGTTGCTGGTGTGGATAATGGGATTATGAAGTTCACCATAGCCTTGGTCTGACCTCCCTGTTTTCTTGGCTGGATTGACAATTAGTACCTCAGGTTCCCATCTATGAAATACAAGGAATAGTGTTAAAGAATAAAACTGTAACATATATATGCATGCGATGATGTTTGGTATGATAAATAAAGTGCACAGGATAATTTAAGGACAAGGATGAAACTCTATCACAAAGGTTAATTGTTAGCATAATTGCAATATTAAGTCTAATTTGAGAATCTCATGGCTGTACTTTTCATAGGATCAATCAGGGTTAGAAGGGACCACAAGGATCATCTAGTTCCACCCTCCCTACCCTAGATTAGGCTGCCCAGAGTCTCATCCAGCCTGGCCTTAAACACCTCCAGGGACGGGGCCCCAACCACCTCCCTGGGCAACCCATTCCAGGCTCTCACCACTCTCATGCCGAAGAACTTCCTCCTCACATCCAGTTTGAATCTCTCCACCTCCAGCTTTGCTCCATTCCCCCTAGTCCTGTCACTACCTTATGTCCTAAAAAGTTCCTCCCCAGCTTTTTTGTAGGCCTACTTCAGATACTGGAAGGCCACAATAAGGTCACCTCGGAGCCTCCTCTTCTTCAGACTTAAGAGCCCTCACTCTTTCAGTCTCTCCTTATAGGAGAGGTGCTGCAGCCCTCTGATCATCCTTGTGGCCCTTCTCTGGACATGCTCCGGCATGTCCTCATACTTCTTGTAATAGAGGCTCCAGAACTGGATGCAGTTGCATGCCACATCCAATTTTTCCACCTCTCAGAGTGTCTGCTCTTATACCATGCCTGTATTTCTATATACTGAATTCTGGTGTCATTCATAAATACCTTGGTTTATGTAGAATAACTTTTTGTTACTGCTATCTATATAAAACTGTGATCATATCATACAAAGATCAATGAAAGTCAACCAAGTTAGCTATAGATGCCTGGTAATTTAGAAAAGTTGCTGCAGAGTTGCAATATTAATCCTTTTGAATGTGGTGGTTTAGACATAGGATTAGATTATTACATAACTTCACCATAAAACAAAAAAAATCCTTAAAATATAAATTCTTGGGCCTAAGAGCACCAGTATAGAGTTTTGAAAAGTAGCAAATGTTTTATAGAAACTTGTGTTAGAATTCTTCCGTCGCTCCCTCCTACTTAGAAGAATCAGACTTATTTAAAGCTGGAAAAAAACAAATCAAACAAACAACAGAAATCCCCCAAAACTGTGAAAGACTAAGTTAGTGCAGGGCAGTTTACGTTATGCAGAACAAGAGTGGCACCCTGTGGTCAAAAACATTGTCTTATATGTGTCTGGATTTATTCCATTAAAAATGTGTGGATAAAATGTCAGCTTCAAAAATGTGTTGCAGGATAGGTAAAAATCTTTATTATGTATTTCAGAATATGTAACTTACATGACTGCGGTAACACTACAGAGGAACTTTATAAGGGTGCTTGGTTTGTTTTAGGCTATGGGAATGCATTTGCTGTTAAATTATCTGGATTTTTTTTTTTTAGTGTAGATATGCATTAGCCTGAAAGAAATGTGATTGTACAGAAATGTACAGGAATGGTTACCTTGGGTGTAAAATCCTTGGATTAAATTAATATATTAAAAAATGCTTTTTGCTTTGGATTTTTTTTTTTTATAGCTTTTTGCTCTGTGCGTTTTTTTTTTTCTTGCCTTCTTTCCTCTTATGGAGTTAGGCATGCTATTTCAAACAGCTATCATCTGCCATTAGTCTGCCACTGAGTGAAGCATTACTGGATGGCAGCCTGATCTAGTGGAGAATGCCCCTGCTGACTGCAGAGGGGGTTGGACTGGATGACCTTTGGAAGTCCCTTCCAACCATTCTGTGGTTCTATGGATCCTTCTGCTTTTTTCTGGGCCACTGAGTACTTGGAGCTTGTTAGCCCTGTTTTATACTATGCACAGTGAACAGCTGTCATCCTGGACATGCCTTCTTTATGGTAATGCCATACTTTATATGTAAGAAATAAAGTAGTTCAGAGATTGTGCTGGGCATATATGTCAAAATTAGTTTCCAACCTTTTTTGTCTTGTTCTGACCTAAGGGATGCTAGATTTCTGAGCTCCAGGAACTCATGTGCATTGTGTCACAGCCTGGTTTGAAGTACTACTTGGTTCAAGTATGGCTGGCATGTATAAAGACTTGTACATGAAAGCAGAATCTCGTAGTTTGGAGACCAAGTTTGTGCACACGTGGTGACAGTTTTAATGTCTTTGTCACTGATGCTGTGAGAATTGTGAAACTTGGAATTTGTCAGAGGAACAGAGATCACAACACATCTTTCTGCAATTATCTTTTACTTGCTTCTGAGGCTGTGTTGCTGCTTATCTTTAGTGATATACCAAACCCCTTTATTCAAAGCAATTGAATTATTTTATGCATGTCAGATTTTTTTTTAAAGTTAACAAGGCTGTTACACATTGAAGAACTCCAGTTTTACAGTACTTCTGTATGGTCCTCATAGCAATGGATTTTGCTAAGTAGTTTGTTTTTATAAAGTCAGGTGAACTTTTCCTCATGAAATGTTTTAGAAGATTGTTACCTGCTGTTCACTTTAGTCTTACCAAATTTTAATCCCTTTAAGTGCAGAGAACATTACTTCATTCTTTTTGTTTTTTTAGCCATCTTTTTCATAAGATGTGAAATAGGTGAAACTTGGCAACTTAATATGGGTGAGACTCATCTTCAAAGAGGAATTACCAAGTGACGCACTTGTAAATCCCAGCTATGTGTGCATTACATTTGATCTTTAAAATTATCTGAGGTGCAAATTTTTCTAAAATAAGGATTGCCATATTTGTAGAGAAAGTGCTCTGCATTAGTAATAATGTTGGTTCTTGTAATGAGTACAGATTCATGAGAAGTGTCTCACATAGGACATTTTAAACATCCTCTCTCAAGTTGTTGATACAAGTTTTAATTTCTTGATGAAAGAAACTTGCTGCTGCAATGTGTATTGTTTCAGTTATTGGTTGTTGGTGTGATTTTCCCCCTCCCCCATGTCCTGTGTGAAATTAGGAAGTAGTCTTAGTCCAATCTTTAATAAGTGGAAGTAATAAAGTAATTTAGATGTTAGAAGTGAAAGAAAACTGACAAAGTGTTGAAACTTAAACAGTTGGCGATATGCGAGTGACTAAGAACCATCAGTCTCTATTTTATTTTGGAAATATTTTAATTCAGTGGCACATGGCCATTCCTCTGAGACTTCTGTGTGTCTTTCTGACACGTTTACTGTCATGTCTTTGTGGTGGTAAAAGACGATATTCCCCAGTTTTTATAAATACACAAACCTTCACAATGAGATTGTTTACGAAAGGCTGTGGAGAAAATCTGTAGTAAAGAGAGGGGATATAAGCCCAAGAACCATTCCTTCCAGATCTCCAGTTGAACTACCCTTCCACTTTGTGATTAACCCCTTGCAGGTGCATATGTTCTAGAGGACATGAGGGGCAGAATGTTCTAGAGGGTTGGTCTGAAGATTGTACATAAAGAAGAAAGTTAATCTTTGTCAAGAATGGTTACTTTAAACAAAAAAATAAAATGATGAGTGAGTCCCCAGATAGACGTTAAGTGTCACTAACTCTTCTTTAATAAGCAGGATTTAATGTTGAGGATTCAGATGTGTCATAGGTCAAGGAAATTTATCACTGTGCCATCACCTTTGAATTGCAGGAGGTAGCTTGTTGTGTTGTTTTTTGTTTTCTTTCCTTCCCCCCTGCCCTCATACATATTCTTTAATGAGTGAAACAGTGAAACTTGTTCAAATACTTTATACTAAATTAAAACAGTGTGTTATATTGTGGGAGGTTTCCAGGTTTTGGATTTAAATTTTCTTGTAATGTAAGGTGATCTTTTTGTCTTGCTTATAGAAGAGAAACTTAGCCAAAAGATTTATGAGATGGTACTAAAAACATAAGTAAGTCTGCTTTTCTGTTGCAATATTTGACGAATAATAAAGGACATCATATGAGAACTTAATTCTTTGTTTTAAAAAGTGTGTTTGAGAGTAAATATGGCACTCCCTAGGAAAATGGTTTCTCTTTTGACAGAGATTGATAAGCATAGTCCTAATCATATTCATTAGCACATGCCTTTTAAATAAATAAAACCTGCCAGAACATTGAACTTCTCAGGTATTCACATAAACTACTAGAATAACTTGTTTATTCATATACAAAATTACAGTTTTCTTATAATGAATCTATCACAATGAGCTATTGTATCTGTCTACAACTCCAGACAAGGACTTGTCTGTTGAAATCTTTAGTTAAGAAGACCCATTATATTAGGCTGCTAGCTAAATTAATTTACTTTGACTTACATTTTTGGGAAGTGCAGAGGGGAGTTAGAACTTTTTAGAACAAGGTAATAGGTAATAGATAACTTAAAAGTAGATTCTGGTTTATACTAAATACTTAATGACGTCATATTACACTTCTTGTCTTATGCAGTCTTACTGATTCAGTAGTTGCTACATTTTCTTTGAGAGCTGTTTTCTGCTCCACCATCTCTTTGTCTCTTTTGTGCTTGGTACAACCGCTTTGGAAACAGATTTGTGGTTTGTAATTTTACTTCTCTTACTTGGCCAACTTCTCTGTGTCTAACTGTATTACTAATGCTTTAGGTTCCTTTGGGACATGGGAGTTTATTTTTGATAGGTTTTAAGATCTAGGATCTTTTCATGCAGACACTACTTAGCATTTAAAAATTTCTCTGTACTAAAGGCTATATATAATTAAGAACAGTTCAAAACTGCCTGTTATTGTAGGTCATTGCAATTGAAAGTGAAAAAAAAATCTCAATTCAGACAAGTCTGATTTTGTTACTGTAAAGCATCTCTTTTATTTAACTTAGAATCCAGAGACTTAAAACTATGTGAGTGCACTGCCTATATTCTCTGTAAGAGTATTATGCCAAACTGACTTTCTGCTTTTACTTAAGTTATTGGGACTTGCTTTGTTTATATGTAGAATTACACTAGAAATTTCATTCAAAGCAAGATTGCTGCCACTCTAATGAAATATTTGTCACTTGAGGGAATGGGGAGGAAAGAAGACACTCGAGAGCAGGGCTTCAGTTGTAGAATTGTTTTGCTTCCACTCTATAATGCAGAGGTGCTCTTATTTTCAACTGCAGTTTTTTGTGTGTTTCAGCTAGTTTTGGGGTTATCATGTAAGGTGAATGTTGCTTTCACTGGCAGCTGGTTGTCATTCAGTGATTGATTTTAATTTAAATCTATTTTTATTTGAATAGTGATTGACTGTGATCTTTGTGGAGGTCCTGTTTTATTTCCTTGCAGCATTTCTCATGCCAATTCTAAAAGAAAAAAAGACATTTGCTTTCAAAAATTGCTTACAGCTAATTTTGTACCTTTTGTAGACAGTCTCGTAGAACTCTGATTTAATTGCTTATATAGTTTTGAATTTAGGTTGAGAGGGAGGAGCTGAAACTTCAAAGTCATGATGTATGCTGTACTGATTATTTAATTTCTTTTTCTCTTAATCATTTCTCTTGATGAACTTCTGAGGCCAGTGGCAATATTCTTTCCATTCACCCAGGACCCGACATTCTCTGGCTTGAGTCTGAGCTATGGGGTTTCATGTGTGTGTTTGTTTTTTTCTCTTTTTTCTTCCTAGCTGGTGAGAGACTTCTCTGACTGTTATGGGTTACAGAGAGCTCTGACTATTCCATTTTGTATTGGAATGATGTAATGAAAGCTTTGTTTTTTTTGAATCAAAATATTTCAGAATATCTTATACAGAGGAATTGTCAGATTAGTAGAACCTCCGTCTACCTTATTACTTTAATTTTTTCCTATTGAGCTTGTAAATATATACCCTTATGCAGTAGTGTTTAGCCATTATGTGAAATGTAGACCAATTCTAGATCTTGGCTTTAACTCCTGCTGAGAGGCATATGAGAAAACAGGGTAAGCTTGTTTTTTGAAGAACATAATTACAGTTTTCAGTTTGATTCTATTTCTTATGCTTTGGTATTTTGAAATGTTTCAGTTGCATTTAAATATGGTTTGTATGTATCCTCAAAAGGATTGACAAAGCATGCTTTTGGTTAAAGACAGGTAGTTACAGCTGTCTCAAACAACGTATTGATAGTCTTAAAAACACAAAACTGAATTATTGTTGAATAAGGAACAGTTAAGCTTGTTGACTTGTAAGTAATAAGCAGTTAATATACCAAATTTGGTAACAGAAACCCTAGAAGTTCTTGTGTTGGTAGTTCTCAACTGTTATCATGTGTTTCTTCAAGTTGTTTTTTTACCAAAGCTATGTCATGTTTTAAGGATCTATGGCTTATTACATGTATATCTGTTTCCCACTGCGGCTAAATTGTCAAAACAACATTGGTGTCATTCTATTTTTTAACAGTGGTCATTACATGGAAATTTACTACAGCTGTTAGGATGCTATGAAAAATTCAGTAGTATGTGCAAAGTCAGATTTTGTAGTGACTTGACTTTATTAAAACTAAGTCACATTTTAGGAAAATTTTAATTTTCTTCTTATCAGTGATATTTACATAAAGGTCATAAACCGTAAGGATTATGGTTTATACATGACGATGTATAATAAGGCAACAAGCCTGAAAATGAGATTCTGTGCCTTTGCTTTGTAAGATTTTGTCAGCAGGCTTGTCTGGTGCAGTTTTATAGCTAGCATTATAATAGGGTGGTAGATAGTATCAGAACAACAAGTTAATGCTGTATTGAGAAATAATGAGGCAAACACCCATGGGTAGCACTTGATTGTTTTGGAAAGTTTTCCTAACAAATATGTTGAAAAACAGGTACTGAGAGACTGTGGGGGAGGGAAACAGAGGGGAGTCTCTGAGTCCAGAGGACTCTAAGGACCAGCCAATGAAATGTCTTTACCAGTGTAGTCATGGCTTTCTCAAGCTGGGGAGCATTGTCACAGACGACTCTCTTGTAATTATATGTAGTTAAATCTGCATTCTTTTAATTTAAAATTATTATCCTTGTCCTACCACTACAGGCCTTACTGTAAAGCCAGTCCCCATCTTTCTTACAGGCCCCCTTTAACTATCAAAAGGCCACTGTAAGGTCACTCCAGAGCATCCTCCAGGCTGAACAACTCCTGACTCCCTCACGCATTACTCATAGGAGAGGTGTGGCATCTCTTATCACTTTTGTGGCCCTGCTCTAGACCATTCAAACAGGTCTGTGTCTTGTACTGAGAACTTCAGAGCTGGACATGGTACTCCAGAGCGGAGCAGAGGGGCAAACCAATTGAGGTTTGAGGAGGTAGTAGACTCAGTATATGTTCTGCAATTTCTATATTAGGTGCACTTTTCTTTTAGAACTTTGTATGGCAGAAGATTATGTTAGCA
Organism: Psilopogon haemacephalus; assembly: GCA_013396835.1. Lineage (NCBI taxonomy): Eukaryota > Metazoa > Chordata > Aves > Piciformes > Megalaimidae > Psilopogon > Psilopogon haemacephalus. The sequence goes on along the minus strand of VWZI01013600.1, from coordinate 266,851 downwards.
GAAGATATTGAAATGAGAAAACAATTAACTTCTTAAGCAACCTCTTCAGCTACTATTAACTTTATTTTTTACTAAAACATGTCTGTATTAAATATTATTCTTTTAAAAAGTAAATATTTGAATCTACATTTATTACTTGCAGCCAGAATGTTGTCTTTTCAATGTTGGTGAGGTATACATGTCTGTTATTTCTTGAAAAACAAAAAGTATTGTTTCTTTGAGTCTTACTGATGCTAATTTTAACTGCTCTGAAATTCTGCCAATGGACCTGTTTTATTTCTCAGAAATAATTGAAGTCATGAATGTTGCAAGGAGATCTTCTACAGTAAAAATCTATTTCCATATCAGGTTAAACCTATCTGAGCTGGTATCATTGCAGTCCTTCCTTTTCCTTGATACTGCTTTAGGCATTTGTATGCTTTAGTGAGCTGGCCCTGCATGCTAATCCACCACAGTCAATTAAATAATTATCTACCAGTTTGATTGCCTGAGAGAAAATATCAATGTCAGGTTAGGCAAGGAATGGAAATGTGGATTCCAGGAAGGTTAAGAAGATAGGATTGCAGCAGCAACACTTTGTATCATTGTGACTTGTGGAGCCACACTCTGAAGTTAACTAAGTAATTAAAATGACTGAAGGCATAAGGTAGTTGCAAAAGGCCTTTTAATAAGGAATTTACTCAAGTAGCATAGCTTGTCTCTGTGCTAAATGTGTTGAGTAAGAAATATATATATAATGTATAGGAAATGGCCTTAAGAATAAAAAAGCAGGGGGGTAAGAAAAATTGATGTGTGTTACAGTAGCTGTAAACTGTAATCGAAAGGGAAAAAGTGAACTAGAGAAGAAAAAAGATAAAGCTACATGGCTGAATAATTTGTAAGAGGAAATTTCTGGGTTTTCTAATTTTGAGCAAACTACATACTTGACAGGAACGAATGAGATCAAATTAAAAAAACATGTACAATAGAGTTTTTTTCATATACATAATGTCTTTTATCTTGAGAAATAAAAAAAGCAGATGTAGTTTGCTAAATTTGCTATACAGAAGCCTGTTTGTTCCCCAAAGTTTTCTAATAGTGATACAAATTAAACTTATTTCACCTAATTGCTTCAAGTCTTGATTTAAGAATAAAAAAATAGTGATTTTTCCCTGATACAGGAAAAAATTGAGTGTTTTTCTGATTTATACATCTCATTAGGAGATTTGGAAAAAGAAAATAATTAAATATAGTAAGGGTATTGTGTGTCAGCATTACTGACATAAGGTATTACTGCTTACAAACCTGTTCCACAACTTGCTCTTTCCTTTTGCAGGTTTTTGTTGGAAGTGTTGGAAAGCCAACCAAAGGTTGATGAAATTGGTGCATAGAACTACAGTGCACTGCTTGTTGCTTTCTCTTAAATACCAATAACAGCATTCTCCTACATACCAATGAAAAGCCTTAAGGGTTTCTTTAAGCAGGTATTTCCTTTTTTCTGGGTTCTTTGTTTAAGAATTTTGAAGATAGCTTTTGGGGAAAAGAGTAAAGACTTGCTGAACATGAAATTCACTTTCACTCCTAAAAATGTAGTCCAAAAAGGTGTCCTCCTTTCTTTCAGGTACTTTGTTTATTAGACAAATGCTTGCCTACATCAAATTGCTTGGCAAGCACTGCCAGTGAAGTTTAAAAAAGCCCAAACCCCAAACAAAACAAAAAGAACCCCAAACAATACCAGGCCCCAAAAAAATCCTCAGACAGAACCCTCAGAAAAATTTCCCTCCTTCAAAAGCAGTAATAATGACCAATTTATTTGGTCTCTTATAGTATCAGGAAAAAAACTTGAATAGTGTTGCATGGACTTACATTCCAGCAAATTTATTCAAGTATGTTATTGATGACAGTAGAAAAGAGGGTACTCTTTCTAAAAGATAAAGAGGAGTGTAAGCTGATTTCCAGTTTCAGCTGAAGTGTATAGCTTTACTAGTCAGTTAAAGAACATGGAAACATTTCTCTTTAATGTCTCTCTAATAATCAAGTTGTCTTAGTTTTTATTCCCTGGTCTGTCTTGACATCCCAAGGTGTGTGTATGTGGAAGATGGATTTAGTATCTTTCATATTGAGATGGACAGGTGGCATCAGTATGGAGTTTTGGTGTTTGCATATGATGACTTCATATGTAGTACTATATGCAGCACAAAAATTGTAAAGCATTTATATATTTTTAATTTTTTGTTGTGCATTTGGTGTGTCTAGTTATCCTTTCCTACACAAGACTTCCTACTGTTTACAGTGCCTGCTTCATTTTGCCTTCATGTGAAAAGTTGTTAATAAGATTACACTGACTAGTCTGTATCACATTAATTTAATTTAAAGCAAATGCAAATATCACTTAAAAGTACCACATTTACTTGCTTAGCCAAAAAGCATTGAGACCTAGTTAAGAAACCTCTCATTTCAGATGTTCAGATGAAAGCCAATGGAACCAGATGCAGTTATTTTTATCTGAAATGGTGTAATTCACTGTATTATCTTACAAGAAATTATCATAAAGGTCATTGGACAATAACAAGAGATTACTTTAGTTCTGCTTTAAAGATTTACTGTGAAGAGTTGGTTTGTTGCACAAACATGCAGTGCACATTCTTGAAAGAAACAGAATTTCTGTGAGAGGATCATCTGAATCATGTTCGTAGCTTTGCTAGCCTCTGCAGTGTCCTCACAGGGAAGGCAATGGGATTTCTTATTTTTTGTTTGACTCTTCCTCACCCTTCTCCTTGCCTCTGTATTCTGTGACACAGAAAGTGCATTGAGTTAAGTATGGGTCAAGTTTTGTCTGTTCTATCTCTGCACTGAAATCTGGTGTCTTAGGAGATATGTGTAATTTCTTTATAAAATTGTGTGAGTTACTTTTAGGCAAGTAACCAAGCCCAAGCACATAAATGGAGTGTGTAAGGCCTTCGGCAATAATCTTTCTCAGATGGCGGGAGTCACATAAACTTATTTGCTGACTCTTTATCTAAGTGATAAATTGCACTCAATTGTGAGTTACTGGAAGAACCTATACTTTCTGCTCCACAGTGATATGCTGTTGAGTTGCCAGTATCTTTAGTGCAGTGTCAGAAGTGTGAGTTATGTCCTCTGTGGTTGAACCATATCACAGATGAATGTTTTAGTTGAGAAGATGGATGTAGAAAATAGAAATTCAAGAGAATAGTGAGCATGAAGTATTATACACAGTTGCCCAATAGCATGAATTCAACAAGAGCAAAGTAAGACGCCTCTTGAAAACAAGATGTGCATGTGATGTGCTTTTTTGTGCAGAAGTACATGCCCATTCTTGGGTGTTTCATATCAGCAGGTAGCTGAATCTTGCCTTTATATACTCTTAAAATATAAAACTGACACACTAGTTTGTGTTTGTTTCACATAGCTTAAGCTATACTACCCCATTTTGTAAACTAAATCTGCCCTGCATTGTGTTCTTTTGGTCTCCTGCTATGCAGAAAACTGCCTTTGCCCAATTTGTATTTGTGTTCCTCCACTGAAGAGGTTAACTGAAATGGTTAACTGAAATGACTTTATTCTCTTCCCTCAGCTCTCTTCAGTGGATGGTATATCACGATATGGTTGTTTACTTACAAAATTTCAGGAGCTCAGCCAAGATTATTAACTTCAATAAGAATTTATCGGTCAAGTTTTGTGAAGGTTGAGCATGCTAATACTTCCTGCTAATATTGCTAAGAAAACGAAACTGTTCTTTCAGAATTAAGTGTGAGGCATGAACACAAAGTATAAAGATAAGAAGGATTGTGTTTGTTATTAAGGGTTCTATTTTAAAGTCATAGCCGAGCACAATGCTTTGCATCTCTATTAAATATTGTCCCTGCTCAATAAACCTTTTGAGTATGTGTTGGAATCTGAAGCATGTGCTTAACTGCTTTGCTGAATTGAGTCCTTCATTGCCAAATTGCAGGTATATGTTAGTTTAAATACTTCAGGGGGAGGGGAAGAGGAAACAATGCTTATTTTGTTCTATTCAGTATAGTTTGTTACGTTTATGGAAAACATTAGAAATGCTGTCCTGTCCAAAACAGATTTACTATGTAGTTGGTGGCTTGAATGAGATAGGGTCCAGTTAAGAATTAACATGTAGTCATGAAATGAAAATGCTAAAAAATGAAAGTGAAAATAAAAAGTCTCTTTGAAGTGTTTCCCTGTTTTAAAAGCGTGTTTCACTGATACTTTGTAAATTCTGATGTGGGTATTTGAGCATTTATTATATGTGTGTGGTAGCTCAAGCTCTGTAAACATTTCCATAATAAACTTCTGTATACTAGGACTTAATAACTTGGTCATAAAAACGTGTTTAGGGCATAAAAGTGGTATACTGGTCTGCCAGAAAGCTTATGCTTTAAAAATAAATAATATTATTTAAAGAGAGAGATTGAGAAGAGAACTGAAGAAAAGATGTGCTGTACTTAAGTAATTACTGATAAATATTTGGTGAATATGTTCTTTACTTAAGTGGTTGATTTTTTAAAATAGGCAAATTAGTTCAGTGCAAAGCTAATCTTTCTAGTATTCTTAAAGTCTGAACTCTCTTGCTACATAAAATGCTCATATATGTAATGTGAATAAAGTGTTAGTTGTCTATTTTTTCAGCTACACTTCATAGGTATGAGAACTCACTGGGCCTCTTTAGATTAATTTTTGTTGGATTTAACTGGACAAAGGGATTTGACTGGTTCTTCATTAAAGATATTTTCTCAGTGCCTGGTAATTTCAGTTATTTCCTTTGGGAAAGTCTCTTTTTTAATCTAGCTCAATCTGCCTAGAAAGAAGTGTCCAAAGGTGGGCACATTGCTCTTAGGCCTTTGAAGAAAGCAGGAGGATTATCCTTTTGTGAATTTTGGGATGATTCATTCTTTAATGAAAGCATCTATACAATGGCAACTGTATAGAGATCATTAAATACAGTAGTGTTTAACAATTCCTTAATTGTTTCTTTTACTGGGTTGCTTGGGAAGAAGAAAGTGTTGCAATAAACAGAAGGAAAAAAATGTCTAGAAAGTAAATGAATATTGTTTTTTAGCAGAACTGTTAGGTGCAAATCTGTGTAACATTTTCTAGTTTTGCTATGTAGACGTTTAAAGGATGGTTCTTTGCAAGATAAGATAGCTACAGGAGACCAGTGGTCTGTTGACAGTAAAATAATTATCTAATTGCAAAAACTGGCTTTGCTTTGCTGACATTTTACTGAAAGCTGGGATGCCTGAGAGCTACTGATTCATACTCCAGTTTTGTAGTAAAGTTTTCAAAATAGATCTTTGATTTTTCTGATAATATATTCCATCTGGAATTGGAGATATAAACTGAAGGATTGTCTGTATTTTTACTAGCTATGCCTCTGCACCAGTGATTTTTTTTTTGTTTCAGAATAACCTCTCTGTTGTTTGTGGGATGTTGGTGCTCTAAAGCAGAGCCACTCATGCATATGGAAAGCATTCCATGCAAAAAAATAGTAATTACCATATAAAACACATCAATGTAATAGGACTTGTATTACTATGGGTGCTACCTGTGTAGTTTCAGTAGTCCAAAACATATTTGGCAGGCTGAAATCCCTTGTTACTAGTCACAAATATGGGCTTGTAACATGCTGTAGGAATTGTACACTAGAGAGCTTTTTTACCTTTTCTCCATCAACATAAAATTAGGTATACCTACATTGAACTTAAATGAAATGAGACCACTAGATCTTTGCTCATCTTTGTGAAATGTTCCCTTATTTAAAATACTGGACTATGATGAGAACTAGGAGAGAAAATCAGTGAACTAATTACCTTCTGGCTTACTATAAATTTGATGAAGTCTATTTTTACTTAGCAATGCTGTGGAGGAGCTGAGAAGTCCTCGCTTCTTTTAGCAACGTGTCTTCTGACCAAGACTACTGTCACAAGTCTAGACTCAGTAGCTGTTCATTTGGATATTTGTTAGCTTTGAAATTCTCCAGGGAAGGTTGAATTTGATACTTTTTTTTTTTAGCCTTACATATACAAATATAATTTGCAGACAAACAGGATATTCAGGGTATGGTTCAGAGGAACAATACATACATTTAGTAGAAGGTTTTGGTGTTTACTGAATACAGTTTCGAATCAGCTGGGTTTTGTGTGATAAATGAGTATGTCTGTAGTAAAGTTTGAAGTTGTGTATTGTGAAAGACACTTTTTAGCAGTATAAATATTAATATAGTCTTTCAGAGTTTGACCTTGTCTGAATACATAGGCATGCAGTTAGCTATTCTGCAGTATTAGTTTTGTTCTTGATAGATACTAACTGAAATCCCTCAGTGGCATTTCCCATAGTAAGGTATGTGAAATCAAATGAGGGACATAGTCCCTTGAAAATAAGTGTAAGAGAAAAACAGAGCTGAAACATGTCTGAATGGTGTGATCAACACCTGTATATGCATTTTTAGATACTGTAAAGGAAGTCTTAATTTCCAGGTGAGGTATGGAGCATTTCCAAAGAAATAAAATGTGAGAGTCCTAATCTCTTCAATGTGTCTCAGTATTTGCTACATTATCAAGAAATAGAAAGGAATTAGCTTCCAGTGATTGAATACTAAAATGAAGTCTGAAAAAAAAAATTTCTATTCTTCTGTGCCTTTTCATTTGTTGCCTAGTACTCTAGCAAGGGTGAAGATTTCAGCTGTGTTCCCCAGATGACCATTACGCTGTTTGTATTTACCAAGCACAGAATGTTGCCATTGTATTATCTAATGGTGGTGTACAAACATTAGAAGGGTAATGAAATAACTTTTATTTTTTCATCTTCAAAGGGATGGTTTCAGAGATGGTTTCAGAAGAAAAAGCTTCTATCCTTCTCACTATATGAGACAGCGATCCCCACACAGGAGGGACTCACCTTTCTGCAGGGAATCACCAGGGAGCCGAAGGGGTTCTCCACACAGCAGATCTGGTTCTAGTGTCAGTAGCAGGAGCTACTCTCCTGAAAGAAGCAAAGCTTATCCTTTCCACCAGTCCCAGCATAGCAGAAGTATGTCATCTTTACCTAAAAGAAATCTTTCTTCTCAGCAAGGTAATGCTGGATTAAATGATAAATGGTCAGTGAGGTGAAAGTGCATCTCACTGTCTAAGCCTTTTTTCCTTATATGCTGTCTTTTACAATTAGAAGATCAGACATATTGCACAAATTATGTGTTGTCTGCTTTTTGGTTGTTTTGTACTTTCTGTTCCCTCATGTTTCCTGTGGGAGATTGTAGGTGCTGTTTCAGTAGCAGCTGTAGACAAACTGTAGGAGTTCTAGCTGCACAGCTTTTTTAGAATACTGTTTTTTTCTCGTTTTAGCATCAACTTGCTTCTGTTAAGACTTCATTGAATTCTCTTACAAGAAGCTTTCCTGTCATCTGTTAGCTGAAGATTTTTCTTCCTGAAACTCAGGGAAATGAGGGCTGGAAAAAAAAAAAAAGGAGGAATTAAAGTACATATTGCTATTTGTTGCATTTTCTGAAAATGTTATTAGAATTGGGGTTTTGGTTTGGGTTTTTGGTTTGTTTGGTTTTTAGTATACTAGAATCTTAGCCATTGCTGTTTATACAGCTTATGTAAATTAATCCAGTTTGATTTCCTTTTCTGCATATTCTTTTTAGTGAAATATACAAACCTACTGGGTTGTTTTGGCAGCCTTTTCCAGAGTGGCATACTGGACCATTATGTAGCAGTGTGTTTCCAGAGTGGCATACTGGACCATTATGTAGCATTTCTTGCCAAAGAAGATCTTGTGGAGTTTAGTTAATGTTGTTTAAATATTGAAGCATTATTTCACTCCTTGGAGAATAGAAAATACCTTTCTAGGTCATCATTGCAATTCTTTCAACATTTTGTTCTAATATTCAGTAAGCATGAATACCTGTAAGTGTAGGGTAAAAAAGTACCATATTCAACTAAATTTGCGGAAGAGAGGTAGATGTGCAGATCATAATTATGAGGAAGAGGAAAAAATCATTCTGAGAAACCATATAAAATTTTGGAATGTTTTAGGATTTTCCTAAATATTTTAGTTTACTTCTATCACATTTGTAGCATTTTGGCAGTAATTACTCAAACTGTAGTAAGTTTGAGTGGTAGTAGTGAAGTAGAAGGTGACATCTTCATAAACCAGAAAAAATGCTGGTCAAGAGAGGAGAATGTGTCTAGGTCTGTGGATGGCTTTGGGGATTTATTTTCAAATTGCATGGCTAAACAGACAGCCTATCATCTTTTAAATGAGTTTTTAGAGACCAGCTGGCTTGTCACACTGGACTATTTGTAACTACTCGTTCTCTGGAAAATAGTGTTACTAAACTGTGCCTTTACACGACTGAATTAAAATGGCCTATTTGCAAAGTATTAATGACTTAATACTCTTACAATTGCATTTGAATATGATTTGCCTTAAGTAAGCTCATGTATTACATACTTGAAGTGGAACTTATATATGCCAGCAGTATATTTTGGTCTGCACTTAAGTGGATATACAGCATGTGGGGTATGTAGTATCTCAGGCAGAACTTACAATATAGTGTCATTTTAAATATCAATATTGCTTAAAAATCATGCTATCTGAATCCATTTAAACTGACTGCCACTGAAGAATGAATATTCCATGCTCTCCAGTTCTTCCTAATGTAGGATATGTATAGGATTTTAACAGAAAACTGGGAGGACATGAAGAAGCTTGATAAGGGGAGGGAAAGGGCTGATGGGAAAGGTAGGACTTGTGGGTTCGAAATAGCCCCATGCATTCAGAAAATGTGGCTTAGTAATGTCCCCAAATTAAAAGATGATTTCTCTCACTTCTAAACCTTAAATAGTATACTACCATTTGTATCAGCTTATTTCATCTATTCACATGCAAACCTATAATCCACTACGTTTATCTTTAAAGAATTCAGTATGAAGGAGGAGGCATGTAGGAAGTAGAGTCTGAGTAGTCTGTATATTTGCAAGGAAGTGGCTCATCCATGGGGCTGAAAAGCAGATATCACAGGAAGAAAACTTCTGTGTTACATGGTGATGTTAAAGGAGACAGACATTCAGTGCTTTGGAGACTGACATGTTGAGGACCTGATTATTTCTGTCTTCACAGTTTTTGTTTTGTCTTGTATTTTGTATTTATGTGTGATGGTTCTGCAGTTCCCTGCCCCCCACTTACTCTTATACTGATCAGCAAACCTATGAGTGGAGTAGACACAATTTTGTTTTCCTTTGTCAGCCTATAATCTAATTTCTCATTAAAACCCTCCATTTAGCCTCAAAACAGCACATTATGGAAACTTCTCTTTTTTCACAGTTTTTCTTGTCAGACTTTTTGTTGTTAAAGAGCTTATTTAATTAAAGGTAATTAATATTTTGTTTCATAGTTGCTAGAAATTCTTATACAGGGCTGTTTGCTGTATTTTTATGTATGCTTTCCATTTAGCATCATATTGAAATTAAGGTTTAAAGTGCAGTTTGTACTGTTTGTTTTTTTTTGGAGTAATCTCCCCACCTATTTTCTATAGTGTTTTTTAAAGACCTCTAATGGTTTAATGCAGGGCTTAACCTGCCTGCTGCCCCAATGCAGAAGTTAGGGAAAAGAAACACATAAAAACTTGGAGTTGAGATGAAGAGATAAGAGTTTACTGAATAAGTGAGATAACGGAAATATGCAATTTCCTTAGCTAATAATCTAATTAATAAGACAATGCATGCTTACCTTGGATGGTCCATTTGCAGAAGCAGCGCAGCAAAATACAGCAGAAAAAAATATGGCATGAAAGAAAAACAGCAGCTGTCCCACTTGCCACTGTCCCTGCAGAAAAGAGCTGCAACCAGAAGCTCCCACATTACAATCTGAACCTCAAGCCCCTTAATACTTTACTCCATTCAGTACTTTCGTTTTTGAAGCTGGCATGACTACAGCATGGTATGAATAATGCAACAGAATCAGTTCAACCTATGACATGACCAATCAATAGCTGTGATGATTTTTGCATGGCCCTCCATCATTATAGGCAAATCAGTTATTGCTGTAACAATGTGCAGAAATGAGAACAGATACAAATATTTGCTTTGTATTAAGACTACACTATGGTATAAAAATGTTGGATAAGAGTAGAAGACCAATTAAACATTTGCTGTTCTTAAAATGTAAGCATTTTGTAAAGACATTTCCTTGCATTTTATGTATACATAGTGCTATTTGAAAATGCACAGTATGATGTGGTCTTATCCTATGGCAGTGAGTTTAAAAAGCTCAGCTATTAGAATTAAGATGCCATGTTTGCTCTTCATTGCTTTGAATTGTTGAATTAAAGCTATATTTGTTCATAGTACTAGAATACTCTATATCCCAATTTTCGTAAGTCTTTTATATAATTCTTAATTAATCTCTTCCTTAATTGTATTGATGCAAATTTAATAGAAGCCAAGATAAGTCTATATAATTTTCTGTGTGTGAACAGTCAGACATTTCCCAGTGAGTGTGAATAGTCTAATTAATTTTGGCCTATTGGTGACATAGACTGTTTGCATACTGATCCCTTAGATGTAATCTGTGAACCAGAGACTGGAAATTTATAGTTTATACTGCAACCACCTGTGCTGCTCTGGGCTGCCTACTAGTCTGTGGCAGAGCTGTGCAGACTTGAGATTAGCACAGTGAGTCTGACTTGCCATTTTGCTGGTTTTTAACTCCTACAAGAAAAACACTGGTAAAACAAATAGGTGTGTGGGATTCAATACAGCAGGGCTTTTCAATGTGCTGTGGCCTGCTAAACCAGTTCTTTCACTGCCTGGTTCCTGGAGTCATTTACTGGTGTCTGATATTTCACCCATTTATATTGTTACATGAATATTAAAAAGTAAAAGCACATCATCTTGTGAAGTCACATTGATGTGCCTTTTCACTTACTGTTGGGAAAAAAAGACAGTGGATTTTCCTAAGTAAATTAAACAATATAGCTTCTCTTTGTAAAGAGAAGAAAATATCAATATTTATTAGATGGTGGAGCATGTAGATGTCATGTCTCATGAGTGAATTTCACTGTGTTTTTTCTTAGGTGACAAGTGTATTTGCAACATGTATATTTAATATAGTTTTACAGCCATGAATTCTTTTCTTCACTGTAGGTAAGGAGAGGACATTGGTTCCATCACTGAAAACATCAAGAGATGCATCACCTTCAGGTTCCACAACAGTACTGTCATCAAAGGTGAATTTTTGAGTGCTTCTCATCGTGGTTTCAGATTGCTCATTGTTGCTGGACTTTTTTCCTTGGTTGGAAGGAGATACTGTGTACAGTTATAAAGGAAAGGAGCATCTTGAGTTGCTCTGTGCTGCGGTAGATTATAGGTTTCTCTTATCTGGCAAGAAGGTGCTCATAATGTTCTCTATCTGATGATGACATTGACAAATATTTATATTTTGTATGCACTGTCTCATTTTAGAGAAAGGTCATTTTCTGTCTATTTTAAATGATCATTTTCTGAAGTCTGGAGTGTGCTAGAAAAGGAATGACAAGGAGAAAAATGGGGAAGCACTTTTTAGGAGCAGCAGATAAATTGGACAAGCTCGTACTTGAAATGAACTTCATCCTTCAGTGGTTCTTAAGATGTGACTGGATTTGGAAACACTATGTGAAGGGTCTAACTGACTGTAAAGATAATGTGAATAGCAGAGGTGACTTGGAAGTAGGGCTGCTTGAGGATGTGGCAAGAAGGATAAGAAAGGGAACCATGTTACTAGATAGTTTGGTAAACATAATTTTGTTTTCTAAATGATACTGGATTTTACATTGAATGTTGCTCATTAGTGAAATGGACAGACTAAGAAACCCTAATGATCCATCAACATTCACTATTGTTCTTTCTGTCCTGTGGCAACAAAACCACTTTCACATCATGGACTGCTTACTTATTATTTAAGATTATATTTAAGGCTAAAATGAACATTTCCACAGGAGTATTTTCTCTAAATTGCCATAAAATACTGTAATGAGAAATAAAAAAATAATGCACTATATTGTTTTAAGAGAATAAAATCTTATTAAAAATAATAAGTAGCATGAAATACTAGCCTGGTTCTTGAGGTCTTTTTAATAAAAGCAATGAAATGCTTGGGAAAAAAAAAAGGTAGAAAGAAAGGTACTTTTTGCTATGAAAAGGTGAGATTGAAGGAAATAATTAGGTGGGGGAAAATAATCAAACTTTGGTTGTGCTATGTCATTCCAAGTACTTATCCCTTATGCAGCTTTTTAAGAGCTGCTGTGCTGGGCATTAGCTAATTGCCAGTGTCCTTAAGGGAAGAGGTGAACAATATATTTTCAGTAATGTGAATAAGGAAAGTGAGATAAAAGCTGTTACACACAAGTTACTAATTTGGATTGTAAAGTAAACTTCATAATTAGTCTGTTATTTTGCTTACAGGCTCAGCATTCTACAGCTTGATACCAAATCCTTGCTTAATACAAACCTTTGAGAATAAGGAGGCATTGCAAAACCTCTTGCTTTTGTATTAATATGCAGTGTGAGCTTGAATTATAAAGCATTCTTTAAGATGTTTTGCTTTCTTCTTCAGTCAAGTCTGATCAGTGATGTATTAGCTTTTTTGCCAGCAGTTTGCATATATCTGCTGGTAGTGGATATCCACTTGATGTAAGCTACACAAACAAAACTTTCTCTTTTATGGAAATAATTTCCGCAGACAACACAAATAGTTATTTGATATATGTCATCTGCAGAAATAGAATTACTTCAATGCCTTTTTACTGCTTTTCTGTTGAAGTCCTCAAATTATCTCATATTGCACTGTCCTGTGTCAGGGAAGCCTCTGGTGATGATGGCTGGATTACAGGAACCATTTAAGTTACCTGCTTCACTGACATATAAATACCAACAGAAAAAAGATGTGATGAAAATATCTGCAACCAGGGTCTTAAAATGTGCTTGAACTTGAGGGGTCTGATCTAGTAGAAGTTGTTCCTGCCCATGATGATCTTTGGTGCTATTCTGTGAAATAAGTTCTGTACTTTATTGTGTAGATGAAAGGAGATAATTGACAATGCTCTTGGTTATAATTTAGCTTTGAAACACCTTACAAAGATACATACTTCTGGAGCAGTATCTCTTGTCATTCTAGTAACTATATTCAAATCTGAAAAGTTATTCTCATAACTTTTTTACATACTCATGCATGTGAATTAATACAGGATGGTGTTATCTGATATTAAACACCCATTTAATTGACTAGAGCATGAATTCTTTTGTGTTTTTCTTCAGTAGCAGTCTGGACTGCAAGTCTTGGAGGCTCTATCCAACATAATTAGAGCAAAAGGTAGATGTGTGAGACAGGGAAGGCTTCCAGCAAAGATAATAGAAAAGTGACAGGTTTTTGCTGTTCAGATGTTATGCGTAAGCTGGGTTAAAAAAAAAAGATACCTTTCTTTTGAGGCAGGAAGTTTGGTTGTTTTTAACAAGATACACTAACTTGTTAGTTTATTGCAGCCTGAATAGTTGCAGACTTTTCCTCTGAGAAATATGTTCTGTTTCTTTCTCTTCAGTTGTGAAAGTACTATTATTTTACTGGATAAAATGCAGTCAGAGCTTTAAAATTTTGTGTTTATAGACACATGACCTGTAGAATTAAATTGTGAGATGAAATGAAACTTTTTTTTTGCTGTATTGCAGGAGACAGTAGTGTCATTAGTTTCCATTTACCGACAAACTTGGCAACAGATAGTTTGTAGTGAGGCTGGTGAAAGAACAATTGTGTAGTTTGAAAAGTTGACTTGGGATAATTATGAATTATATTATCTCTTTCACTTAAGAACCTCTTGTATATTGATCTTTGTCACCTCCTGATGTCAGTGGCTATAATTCTATAATTTACATTTGTAGAAAAGGGGGCCTTCTATTGGAACATTGTGTTGTGTACTTCTCTGAATTCAGATAAAGGCAATGTCTTTTTGAGATAGAATCCTGGGAAGATTCCATAAATTGTATACTTATAGTAGAACACAAAGAAGTATTTGGATAACTTTTTATTTGAGGTAAGCACAAAAGTTCTGAAGATGGAGCATGGACTGGCATTTATGCAGTTTAGAATAAACTGACAGGAAGAGAGGGCAAGTGTTGCTTTTTTCTGTCTGTTTGGGATTCTTCTTGGGATTGTTTACTTTTTTTTAATCCCTCTATTTACTATGATGGAACTGGCATTGGGTAGAAGTGCTGACAACCTTTCTCAGGCAGTAGGATTTTTTGTATGTTTTTTAATATATCCATCTTACTGTTGTACATTTTAGTACTAGAGCTGTATAAATTCTTGGATGGATGCTTCTATATTTGCAGTTCATTAAATTGAAATAACTGTATGTATCAATGTAGTCGTAACAAGATTTATAAAGATAGCTACTCATAAACTGTTTTTGGTATGTGGGCATTTGTCATTGTTTGTTGCTCTGTTATTAAAAGCCAACTTGTATTCCTAGAGAGAAATCAGTTTCAAAGCATTATTTAAATGAGTGTTTCCATCCGAAAAGGTAGATTGAAAAGCCATAAAGCCACAGCTGACTCTGTTATATAAATGACCAATATTGGCCACAAATGAAAAATGACAAATTATAAGTAGCTTTCATAATTTAAACTATGCATAAAACAATTTTTGACTCTAATTAGCTAAGCTTTTATATCCTACTCAGCATTTAATAGTTGAGTTTAAATTAGTTACAACTTCTTATGCCTACAAGTCACACTGGATTTTTAGATCGCTACACAATTTGTATGTGACTTCATAGTCCTGTTTTGATCCATGTCTCTTTAAGCTCAACTGGTCTCAATTAATTTTTATGCTAGTTCTATCTTGTGAATTTAATGAAACTGATTTTAAAAGTATAGTGCTAGTTTTAACATATAGCATTCTTAAACATTTACTGATCTTTTTTTTCTTCTTTTTCCTTTTTTTTCCTCTGTTCTCTCCCCACCCACTTTTCTTTCTAAAGAAAATCACTTCAGCTTCCTTATTGCTTGTTTTAAAGTGTTTTGGAAACCTGAATAACCCTTTTTTCCCTTTTGAGGATGTTTTCCAACGTGTAAATATGTTTCATATTAATCCTTGACTATACTGTGTCTGTACAGGCCTTGGATAAGAGCAACAGACTATCGGAAAAGGAACTTGCAGAAGCTGCAAGCAAATGGGCAGCTGAAAAGGCAGAGAAGGACGATGAAAACAATATACCTGAAATAACAGACTATGATGTAAGACAGGATTATTGATTGATTTAAAGTCTTGTAACAATAGACTCTTGAGGGTTTTTTTTCTCCTTTCATGAAA
Organism: Psilopogon haemacephalus; assembly: GCA_013396835.1. Classification (NCBI taxonomy): domain Eukaryota; kingdom Metazoa; phylum Chordata; class Aves; order Piciformes; family Megalaimidae; genus Psilopogon; species Psilopogon haemacephalus. The sequence continues at coordinate 251,494 of VWZI01013600.1, read as the reverse complement.
GGGACATTTTGTAACTTACTCCTGAATTTGGTTGTGCTAGCAAATGTTGGTGGATGGGGAGTGAGAGGGAGACTAAAGCTTTGTGATTTGATTGTTTATTCATTTAGTTTTTTAAAATACACAAACCTGGAGTGGGTTTTCTTAATATAAATTTGAATTCATGTTGAGCTACAACAGGCAAAATGATGTTCCAGCTCTCCAAATTCTACTTGGAACTTTTGCACTAGTGTTAAGTCTGTATGCCTACTGAACTCATGAAAATTAGCAACAGACTTCTGAATCAAAAAGCAAGCGTACACATAAAAGACTTAAAAGAAAAACTTGGTTTATTGCATTGAGATCTGTGCCCCTTCAGCCTGCCATATCATGTATTTTGCAGAAAGCAGTCTCCTTTTATATAAAAAATTAGGTTCTTGCAGTGGGTCAATACTTCCCCCCCCGAAATTGTTTTGTTAATGATCAACGTTAATTAATTGCCAGTTGACACCTATCTGTTCTTGCCACTTGTCTTCTATGTATGGAAAAGTGATTATAGCCCTTTTCATTCTGCTCTTGGATAGGATAGAGGCTTTTTTTCCCTATTCTTCTTTGTTAGTGGTAGATGTATTTGTCAGTTGAAAAAAACCCAATGTAATATAATGATTTTGTTGTAAAACAGGCCAGGAACATTCAGCTTCAGCTTTCACTTTGCTTCAATTCCAGAGATACTCCTACAAAAACAAAAGAGTACCTACTTTACAAAGTCACATGTCTTAAACTTTGTAATTAATGGCTTTTTATTTTAATTAGAAGGGGAAAAATAGAGGGATGCTTCTTGGGAAGCATCAGATTTCATCCTTATATTTCATACTTGTGGATCCTAAGGGCAAGGTTAGAGAAATAAATGCACTAGATCTGTATTTATATGAACTTTTAGTCCTGTCTATTGATACAGTGGCCTAGTGCCTCAACAGCTTCTTGATGCTGGACAGGAACATCCAGTTAGATAAATAGACTGTTTGTTTCCCTCCAGGAAAAAGAAATACTAAATGAAAAAAAGAAAAGAGAAAAAAGAGGGAGGTAAGGGTTGGAGTAAGGAAAAAGAAGCAGCAAACGTATCTAAGCATGAATTCCAGGGAGGAGAACATTTATGTGTGGGCACTGCTGAGAGGTTCAGGAGAGCAACAGTGAAGAGACATGTCACTCCAGTTCATGGGGGGAAGGTAATGAAAGGGAGCAAAGAACCAAGAGAAGAAGGGCTGTTCAAAGCTTATTCCATGCCTCAGAGAAAGTTGCAGTGGCAGAAAGATTCAAAATAAAGAAAAATTCAAAATGAAGCAATTGCAGCTGATTATAGCAGCGTCTGAGATGAGTTATTGATTAAAGAATGTGTGCTGCTGCAATACTAATGAAGTGAGCCATCTCATTTTGAGTTCTAGAAGAACACCTTCCAGCTTGATGAGCAGACCATGAAAGATAAACTTTTTAGAGTGCTTAATAGCTGAACTTTGCATTGCGCTGGACTTCTTGGCAGTCTTTGCTCTCTCAGACACGTTATAATTGCCTGCAGTAACAAGATTTTGGATGCTATTTTAGTGCTTTCTATTACTGCAAAGTTCTGAGCAGATGCTTCTAGGACCACCTAAACTTATTTTTTTGTCTAATTATTTTCACTTTTATGTTAGTGAGATGTTAAGATTCTTCACTTTAAAAATGTTTGACTAGTAGAAAATATTTTATGCAACTTCTTCAATTCTCAAGTCTTATTAAAAAAAAAAAACAGCCATACAAATCTGTTCCATAATATTGGATTGAAATGTGTTGCAGTAATTTCTTCACTTCTTACTTCTATGTAGACTCTTTAGAGTGGGAGTCTGTTTTCTTTGAATCAAAAATACTGTCTTAATTTCTGTTTTGGAGGGACACTTACCCAATTTTGGTACCTTGGTGGGATTCCTCGTTATCAGGAATCCTCTAAGTGCATGTTTGTTTTTACTATGCAGTAGGTGTCTCTGTTCCTTTACTATCAAACCTGTGGTCTTGAATGCTGCAGGATTTGTTGCTGTCACAAGAATAGCATTTTGATTTTTGTCAATTCCTGTTTACTTTTGATTTTCTTACTTTTATCCTTTCTCAGAAAACGAATCCCAGTTTTGTTGTGGATTTTTCTTGCTAGCTGATGTTACAAATACCACATATTCAAGTGCCTTCTCATCAGAAGGGTAGATAAAGGTTATCTGACACCGATATTTTTACAGAGTTAAGACTGAGTCACAGGTTTTTTTGATGTCTTATATATTTCTTTATCTGTTAGCAATAACAATTGAGTAATGGTCATGATATGCAGACTCACAACTAACTGAAAGACTGTATTTTTGCATTTCATTTTGTTCTCAGAACTGATTTTTTTAATTTTATTTTTTAAGGCTGGATCTTCAGCCCCAATATACATTGAACACGTAGAGGAAACGGAAACAAATGTAATGGATAGTACAGAGTTATATGAGGATGGCCAGCTTCTTGGTCGCTCTAAAGCAATTGCAACTAAGACAAAGGAGATCGAGCAGGTGAGTCCTCTTGGCAGTGTGCCACTGATGGAGTACCCATGTAATGGTCTGGTTCACTAAAAATATATGGATCTGTTTTTTCCTCCTTGGAGCATAGTATGAATGTGACCTCATATCTTGAGAAGATGCCATGATAATGCCTCTTTTTAGTCAGCTTTGATTTTAAGTGCCTTTGTCATTCTCTGAAGGTGAAGAACCTTTATGTTTTGCATTGATTACAGTATCTTGTGTTGATGACAGTGATCTAGATGAGGGAAGAAGATAGTGTTCAAAATCTCCAGTTTTTCTCTTTTGTGCTGAATGCTTGGGCATTTCTATTACTCTTGTAACACTGAGTTTTTGGGAAGGTTCAGCAGGAGTTCATTCATGTATTAGTCTTTAATATATCATCCCGCAGTAAGGAAATTGTCTACTGTAGCCTTTCCTTTGTCATAAAGTGTTATGTTACTCTGTTTTTATTACTTTAGATAGAGACTTTGAAGATTTTTCTGACTTGATCTTTCTGACATAAATGCAACTATGCCCAGCTCTGGAAATTGCATTTAAAGTTTATCATTTGAGTGGGAGAATGAGATGACTTTCTTCAAACTTGCTCCAGTTTACAGTATTCTCAGTGTATGCCTGGGATGGGTGGGAAGGAAATAGAAATCACTTTCCCCTTCATCACTATGTCAGAATAACATCTTAAGAAAGTAGGTCTCTAGTCATGTTTGAGATAAGTATGTTCTAGGTCTTTGTTTTCCTTCTTAATTTTGATAGCCTTTGTTCTGTTGCCTGTGATCCCATTTCCTGTACTGTAACACAGTTCCTTTTTTCTTGACACTTTAAACACAACTTTATACTGATTTGGTTTTGTTTCTTTTTTTTTTTTTTTTAAGTTGACTTTGCATAATTCTGTTCCCAGTGGGCATGGCTTTGCATGGGTCTGGCTCAGATGGAGTTAGCTAGAGAATATTCTAACTATGAGGTTCATGGTGGGGTTTGTTTATTCTTGTGTGTCTGATCACTGGGTCATATCTGACCCAAATCAGACAGCAGCAATTTCATAAATTTATGACTATATAAATATTGCAAACTAAAAAAATAAAAAACAAAAAAAAACAACCCAAGGAACAGATTTTTAGAAAAAAGCAACTGTGATTATTTAACCTGATGCTGGTGAAACTATGGTTGGTTTATTTTCCCTGTGTCCTAAGGATAGGCTTATACTGAAAACAGATGAAAATTTAGGCAAAAACTCCAAATGTCGATATGTTTGGTAGAGTTTGAAGTTATCTCTAAGGAAATCTAGGTTATGTACTGTGTCCAGTTCTGGATCCCTTATTACAAGAAAGATATGGACATGCTGGAATGTGTCCAGAGAAGGGCCACAAGGATGATAAGAGGGCTGGAGCACCTCTCCTATGAAAACCCGAGAGAGACTTGAGGTTATTCAGTCTGGAGAAGAGAAGGCTCCAAGGAGACCTTATTGTGGCCTTCCAGTGTCTTAAGGGGACCTCAAAGAAATCTGGTGAGGGACTTTCTAGGATGTTGGGTGGTGATAGGACAAAGGGGTATGGAGCAAAACTAGAACTGGGCAGATTCAGATTGGATGTTCACATTGGAAGAGGCTTTTCACCATGAGGGTAGTGAGACACTGGAACAGCTTGGCTAGGGAGGTGGTGGAAGCCCCATCGCTGAAGTTTTTAAGGCCAGGCTGGATGGGGCTCTAACCTGCTCTGGTGTGAGGTGTGGGGTTGGAACTAGGTGATCCTTGAGGTCCTTTCCATCTCAGATAATTCTGTGATTCTGTGCTCTGTGTAACAGAATAACTTAGATTTGGATTTCACAGAAACAGTTTCTCTTGTTGCTGATTTGAATATTGAAGCTGTCGTATTCTATGTAATAATAAAATTTTAGTGATACTATGAACACAATTTTAAAAAAAATTTAAAATCAAATCAGGAACCATGAATTTGAGAGCTAGATAAGATACATTTAGTCATTAAAATTAAGACTGTAAAATGATCTATATGTTTTTCAGACAAATGTTTAGAAGTTACTTGTGCTTCAGCAATGAAAAATCTATAAAAAGTCTTAAGATGATTCTGATTAATAATTGTGAAATATTGAATCTTCCTACTGCATATAGTAACAGACTCTCTGTAGTCTCTTGACACTGAATTGTCAGCAACTAGAAGAAAATATGATTTAACTCTATGTGACTGGAGTTCTTTACATTTGACAAGCAAAAAGTGGAATGGAAGCTTAATTTGCAGTCCGATGGTCAACTGCTTACTAATGGTTCTTCGAATAAACTTCTCAGTGTAATCTATTATGCAATTTTACTACTGTGTAACTGAGTGCATGTTTTATCACAGTAAAATTAGTCCTTGACATGCAAATACAACACTATTGCTAGTCATAGAGTCATAGAATGGTCTGGGCTGGAAGGGACCTCCAAAGGTCATCTAGTCCAGCCCCCCCACCTGCAGTCAGCAGGGACATCCTCTACTACACCAGGTTGCTCAGAGCCCCATTGAGCCTCACCTTGAATATCTCCAGGAAAGGGGCTGTGACCACCTCCCTGGGTAACTTGTTCTAGTGACCTACCACCCTCATAGTAAAGAACTTGTTCCTGAAATCCAATCTAAATCTGCACTTCTCTAGTTTGAAGCCATTGCCTCTCATCCTATCACTGCAGGCCTTTGTAAACAGTCTCTCTCCATCATTCATGTAGGCCCCCTTCAGGTACTAGAAGGCTGCTCTTAGGTCTCCCCAAAGCCTCCTCTTCTCCAGGCTGAACAACCGCAGCTCTCTCAGCCTGTCTTCATAGCAGAGGTGCTACAACCCCCTGATCATTTTGGTGACCCTCCTCTGGACCTGCTCCATGAGGTCCATGTCTTTCCTTTATTGAGGGTTCCAGACCTGGACACGGTACTGTAGTCATGTTGTATTGCTTATATAGATGTAACTTTTAATTCTTAAAAGTGAACTGTAGGCTATAAAAACTTCAGGAATAGGAAGACTGACTTGATAATGAACTATAGAATAGATTTATAAGAAAACCTTTTCCGTAACAACAGGAAAAAAAATTGTTCTGTGGGCTTTTATGCAGTTGAATTTCATCTGTATGTTTAAAATAGCTTCTGAATACCTCATTTTAATGTGTTATTCCTGGAATGTAATTTTGTGGAAGGATTACCAAAATAAAATATTTATTGCAAAAAGTTATGCTGCAAAATGGTGAAGTTGTAATCCTTCTGCAAAGCAAGGTTCCTGAAAGATTGGTTTTCAGTCTTCACTGGACAGCTATGAAAGTATTTTAAATCAGTCAGTCACTCAGACAGGGTGGAAATAACTTCTTGAACCACTGGGTATATGTTTGAGAATTGATGGGGGTATAGCCTAGTGTTGATCAGGAGGATTGACTCATCAGACCTGCTTCTCTCCCAAATTTTTCTGCTTTCTTTTGGAGCATCAGATATAGTGACACTTGGTTTTTCAGTTCATATGTATTCTCATCCTCATCTCCAGGTATTCTTGCTGTTTCAAACTTCTGAAAAACCCCTCTTTGTTTTGTCCTCTCCATGTGTGTCTGTCCAAAGCTGAACCAGGAAAAAGAGTAAAAATTTCCAAATTTGTACTTCTACTTCATAGTGTGGTAACTATTTAAGGTAAACCCAGAGGCAAAATGCTGTGCAGTGGACCATGAACAGTGTCACAATGAGTAAATTTATTGCTGTACAGAAGAGAATACCTGTTGCCCTGGGTTGGAGCTGGAGTGACAACTTACTTCTCTTATAAAAAAACAAACAAGCAAAGGAACAAAAATCCCTTAAGTAATTGAATACTTGTACAGGTGTTCTGTTGAAGTCCATTTCCATATCTTGCGTATTGCTCATGTCACTCTTCTGTAAAGTTCCCTCTTTTTCTTTTAAGTTGCAATAGTGCCATTGCCAGATTCATAATTCTAAATCAAATGTGATTTGAAATGGTCACTGCCTCACCAAAAATACATTTGCATATTTATTTGTTTGATGTGGGACTTACTACAAGCATTCACATAAAACCACACGATTTGAAGAAAAAGTTCTCTGTGTGCTGACTATGACTGGATAAAAATTGTCAAATAAGTGCCAGTTACTGTTTGCTAATTTAGAGTCTGCAGTTGTTGCAAATATTAACTGAAGCTAACATGAAGAGAGGAGACTAGAAGGACACTGTTTCAACAGAGACAAGAATTACCTGTGTGACTCCCAGATAAGCAAAATTCCAAAGCATGTGTCAGTCTGAAGTCTGACAATATTGCTTGGGAAGGGGGAACGTAGTTGAAGAGGCATGAGCACCTGAAAGCATTGCTGAAGTAGGACTGCAGGTCCTTGAAGCCTCCGATATTGTCTTCAAAATGGTAGGAATAGTGACGCATCATGGAAACCTCCAAGTTGGATGAGGCTTCATCTGGGCCAGTGTTTCTCTTTAAACAGATATTCAGGGCTTTGTTGAGTCCAGAGTATTTCCACTGAAGGAGATTCCACTGTTTCTCTGGATAGTCTAATTCAGTGTTTTATTCTTGCTCTCTTGGAACTCAGCTACTGTCACAGTCCTCTGTTCTGTTCTCCAGAATATGCTTTCTTTTCACCAAGGACAGGGTTTCTGCTCCCTGCTCCTCTTGGCAGTTTCCTGTCCCTGTCTGTGAACTGTGTAGTCACAGCTTGCTCTTGTGGTCCCTGGCTTTTGGCTGCGGTCACCTGCCTATCAGAAACTGTTTCACCTGGAGTGGGTTTAGCTACAATGAGGAAAGATTTGATTCTATCAGTTACTTTGTGGCAGATAGAATAGGATCTTTCCTGGCACTTCCCCACAGCAGGTACTGGGAAAGCTGATTCCTTCCATCCGGGTGCTTCCTTTTACCAATCTTTGTGTCTCCCTGAAGTGAATGGAAATTCTGCGGAAGTAATGTGTCTTGTCTTAATATATCCTGTGTAGCAGGGTCTAGATCCACGCTGTGGCTTTTGATGTTGCATTAATAAGCATTTAGAAACTTAAAAAATAGTGAGGTAATTAACCTTCTGGATTGATTTTTTTTTTTTTTTTTTTAAGCTAGGTGGTTTCCTCATGCCTTTGTGCCTTTTCCTTTTTCCTCCACCATCATTATGATGAAATTTGATGTTACATGTTGTGTGAGCACAGTGGGTAGAAGTCCTTTAAGAAGGTGTTTAAAATATTGGTCTAGAGGTACTTGAAATGTGTGTAGCAGAGAATTTTGCACTGGATTGTGAAGGTCAATGAATGCTTACAGGTTGCTGATCTAACAACTTCATGCACTTTCTAATGATTTCGCATTTAATAACATACAATATACATTATTATGTTGGGGCTGTTTAGTTTCTGTTCTTAAGCAGTTAAAGATGAGCTTATGGTTTTAGCACATAATGTGCTGAATTGGTTATTTTTACGTTTGTTTGGGTTTGTTTTCCAGAAGCCATGACAAATATGTCCCTAGTGTTAAATTCACAGTTGGAGCGATTGGCGTTGGTGTTACACAAAAGGCTATCTCTTTGTTTTTCTTTTACAAGCATGAGTAGCAGGGATTCTTGAAACGTCTTATCTTGTCTAGACATCGAGTCTGCAACACTCTGTTAATTAGTCCATTATTATGTGTCCAGTTTCTTAAATGTTGCATATGCAAGTTGAAATGACATGTGTTACCTCTGAAAATCTCTTATTTTCTGAAGACGCACTTTAAGAAAGGAGCCAAGTACCTTCCTTCCTTTTGGCAAAAAATCAAACCTCTAAGTTTCTGAATGAGATTTGACACTCAGAGCTTGATTTGTCTATTACCACAGAACTCTGGCATCTAATTAATACATTCTTGAATGCCTTTTTTTTTCTTATTGGAGTTGTTGAGTGACTGGGTGCTTTCCGTTCAAAAATTCTTTTAAATGTTCAGCAGAAATTATATTTTTGAATGTTCAAATGTTTGGATTAATGGCTTGTTTATATGACTTTCTAAATTAGTGTTACTTGTTATTAGCCCTCAGTAGTGTTAATGAACCCTAACTGGACATCCTCCTTGCTAGAAGATGCTGCAAATCAGTTTGCCAAAGCTTGCATTTGAAACTTCATAAATATAGTACACAGAAAGAAGGAAAAATGTGTGAGTGTGACTGGGTTAACAGCCTCTCCAGATTCTATTTCCAGATGTGCTGTTAACTGCTTTTCTCTTGTTAGGTATATTACTTGAATATTTGGCCTAGAAGTTAGAGTTAAGTAAGAAAAGCAGTTAAGGTTTAGCAGTTGTAGAGTGTGTAGTTCCAGAAGTCTTTCTTGTTCTCTTACTTTGCCAGGTCTCTTGTTCTGGTAAAATCATACATAGTAATAACTGAGTTGTCTTTGTGTGCATTTAACACTTTTTAATGGGTCTCTGTTCTCTGGAGGTGCTGCTCTAACAGAAGACTAACAGGTCACAAAGTAAAATATTGCATTGCAAGGAATTAGTCAAAGTTTTGTTTTTAATAACAGACTACTAAAAAAAAATGAATAGGCATTACGATTTCTGTAATGTATAGAAGTATACTGCACGCCTTTCTTCCACAGCCCGCAGCCTCTCCTGTATCCATTGCTAGTTTTTGGGGGGAATTAACAGTGCTTCAACAGTGTAAAGGTGAAAGAGGATGTAAGTATGAAGTAGTTTCTGTGTTTTGGCTAGGAATAAGCTAGGGAGAAACTGTGATAAGTCTATCAGAAAAGTTTTCTAAGTTTCAAGTATGTTAAACATTTAAGTTTTAGTAGATGTAGTAAAATAAGTAAGCTATTAAATTGGGCTAGTGGGATCCAGGAAGGAATGAAGGAACCTGTCAAAGCTGGCCTTGGATGTACCTTTTCTGTTGAATTCAGTTGAGCTGGAGAAACAGGTTACTGTTGCTGTAGATGAGCTTGTCAGTCTGCTTCTGCTGTTGCTTGTTTCAGGCTAGATTAGAAAATATCCCCTAATTAAAATACGAATTAAAAGGTAGTAAGTTAAGTGAAGCTGAAGAAACTGGAACAGTAGCTGGAAAACACATTAAAGGATTATTTCTGATGATAGATGAGGTCAGACAAGCTTTGTTTCTGGTGGTGAGAGTAGACCAGACGAGTAGCAGGCCAGATGGGAGTAGAAGATGGGGAAGCTTTGATTTTGATTGCCTTTTACCTTTTCCATTGTCTTTCAGACGATGTGTAGTTAATAGCCAGTAGCAAGACGTTAATGATGGACTCATCATCATCAGTCTTTACTATCCATTAATATTTGTTTTAGACACCCATAATTTTTATCATTGCAAATCAGATTAATCAAGTAGTATTGCTTATTTGCATCTTTGTAGTTCACACTTGCCTTGAGTCTCTTTTGTGCTGGCATCTTTCATTTTTCCAAGTCTGATTATTAGAAATCTGTGTTTTTGTGTTTATGAAACTGCAGGATGGAGAATATAGTATCAAGAAATCTCTTTTACAAATAGATTGATTTAAGGGCAGGATGCTTGTAGAAGTATGCTGGTTCTTTAGCTACTTCCCTTTTCCCTTGTGTTTTTTTTCATGTTTTAGAAATTGCAGTCCTTCACTGTTCACTTACCTGTGTTTGCTTCCCTTTCAATGGACATTAATGGACTATTTGGTATGCATTGCGGTGTTGGTAATTACAAATTGCTGCATATGCAAAATCAGTGCAACTCACTCATTTTACTTCAGCACCTGAAGGTATAGTTTAATAAGGAAGTGTATTACCACATTTCAGCGTTTTGCCAGCAGCCCTTTTCATTCCAAAGGTGATAAAAAAGTGTTATTAATATGCAATGCTCAGAGGGTAACACTTGAAAGAGAACTTCACACCAGAAATGTGTGCATGGATCCAGTAACAGCAGGGTATATCTTGAATGCATTAGATAGAACTCACCTTTAGCTTTCTGTCACTACCAAGATTTTGTGTTTGCCTTATGTTTTTTAACATAAACAGTTTTTTACCTGTGCTGAGCGTATTATTTTTAAATGGGTAAATGCTGGGGGCTCAGCCCACTGACAAATATAGTCATGGGCACAGTTTTTGATGTGGTGCTTCATTTACGTGTTCAAGCAGTACTAAAGATTGTGAAGTGTCAAAGAGCACTGTTGACTTGAGGACAGTCTGAAAGGGGATTGTTTACAGAAATCATAGTTTGATAGCAAATCACTTGAAGACTTAATTGAGAGAAGAGGTGAAGTAGTTAGGTATTTGGTAGAATTGTTGGACTTAGTTGAAATCAAGGAAATCTGTAAGTAGGTTGTACTTTTGTTCTGTGCCCAGCTGTTTGAATTTGAAAGACAAGATGAACTTCTTGGTAAGATAAAATGAAAACCTAAGGAATTCCCCACTTGATTGTGTTTTTCAATCAGCCTCTAGTGGTGCTTGTTTGACTTGAAGTTTCCTTTTCTGTCATGAGAAACCAGAAGCAGGATGAAACAAGATTTGGAAGCTGTAACACTGACTAGGAAGAAGAAAGAATAGTTTCAGGTGATGATGAGCATAACCAGTGTTGGAAAAGGAGTTAGGAAGAGACAAAACTCTCTAAAAATCTGTAGGCCTTGATACTTATTTAGGAACTAAGTATGAGAAATTGTGTAGTGAAATAACTGTCAGAATTTAAGATGCTTCGAGGGATAAGCAGAACTGACAACGGTGAAGCTCCTGAGAAAGCTACAGGACAAAGCTAGAAATTAACAATCTGAGCCTTGATAAAGGTGGTGGTTTCTGTGGGGGATGAGGTTTATTATTACGGGTGTGGTTTTATTGTTGTTGGCAATGGGGTATTGTTGTTACAGGCGTTAATAATTTAATTTAGAGGATAGAGCTTCCTCTACAACTTTGTCTCCAGCTTATTCTTGCTTTAACAGAAGGGCATTGGTGCACTTGAGAAGTGGTTTCAACAAGTGTTGTTTGATTTTTATTTTTGAACTGTTTTAAGGGCAGAAGACCGACTTCTGTCTTTGTTGTTTCGGTGCAATGAAGCTTAGTGTTTTAACTTTTTTAGTATTTTTTGAACCTTCTGTCTCTCAAACAAGACATCTTTTGAATTTTGAAGAAACACTTCAACATTGCTCTTGGGGGAGCCTGCAGTTTCCCAGATTGAAACAAAATTAGAATAGGATCAGTAAAAACTACTTAATAATTAGGACCATATATTTCAGTTGCCTCAGAAATAGCTCTAGCCCAAAGAACTGCTGCTTAGTGTCTGTTCAGTCCACACCAAAACTGTTTTAACTTCAATTCTGTCAGCATTCCTGATACATTCTTTGCATTGGTCTACTGAAAGACTTGTGGATATAACAAGAGTCCACGTGGTGCTTAAAACAGGTTGTGTGTAGGGCAAATGGAGAACAGAATCATAAAAGAGAGTTTTCCAAAACCCATATGTGGTAGTGGGAAGGTGGTAACTGAGTGAACATGCAAAAAACTCTGCTAAGTAACAAACGAAAATAGTGGCAGGAAGGTAGGTGACAGGAGGGACTTGATGTTTGGCATGGAAGCTGGTTTCCATTTCTCCTTCACTGACAAGTTTTCAGGCCTCAGGAGGTTGGAGTAGGCAGCAACAGAAGACTATCACACAGACAACCTGTCGGTAGGGAAAATCTGCTGAAGTGTGAATCTGCAGGTTTATGGGATTTCATGTGTCTTTTGCAGTAGGACTGGTCTTACTGTAACAGAAATTTGGTTTTCAAATGGTAGTTTTGCTGGTGTATGTAATTTAATCCTTTAATCCATTTGTAATCTGATTTGTAGACAACATTAGTGTATAAATATAGGGCCATCTGTGACCAAAGACACTTTTGTGACAGGTTATGTTTGTCGCCTGGTTCTTAAGTTTCTCAGTGCCTAGTCTGATATCTTCTTTCTTCTGTTGGCTATGTCGCTGAGCAGGTTAATATCATGTATGTTTGAAGATGGGTAGGCAACATTTCTTTCAACAGCTTGTTCTTTTCTGTGAACATTAGTGGTTTCATAGCTATTAAGTAAGTGGCATTTGGAAAGCAAGCAAATTATTTAAAATGAGAAGGATGCAATTTACAGAGGACTATTATGTTTTGGGTTTTTTAAATTAGTTCAAATTCCTGTAGTGTTTATAGGTTTGTATCTTAAAAGCTTGACATAGAAAATATTCATTTGCTCTGACCTTTAGAATATAATCTTAGAGTTCTTTTTTTCATAGTTTACTTTTAGAAAGATGATTCCAAAAGGCATCAGAATTGGGAACTATTCTAAATTAAATAGAAACAAATATTTTGTTGTGTAAGATGTTTATGCATGTGCTTCTTCTGTAAATTAAGATTATGAAAACATGAGGTTTTTATCTTGAGGTGTAAATGACTAATGCATATCATAATTTATCACCAGTCCACAAGGATCATTCTCATGTTTTTTTTAACTCTTATTTGCACTAATGTTGTGACTTTCAGATGTTAGTGATTATCTGGGCACACACTGGTGTGGCTTTCAGAATGTTACACTTTGCAAAATGCGGCAGGAAAATGAAGGCCAAGATTCCCCACGGGACAAAGGTTGTAGTGTGTCTGTTTTACCTTGGTACTTTGACTTTAAAAGGCTGACAGTCAACCTGACCTATGATTACAGAAGTTGAATACTGACAAAATCAAGTGGATCGTTCTTTTCACAACTCTTTTGCTTCCCATGTGTAACAGAAGCATTGTTTATACATTAATTTTTTGAACTGTTGAACTTTGTTGCTCTGAATGACACTAATAACCTTTAATAGATGGACTCGATATTATTTCTCCATGGTTTAATTGCCTTGCTAGCAGTCTTTTCCCCTCTCTTGCCCCCCAGATAGCTTAAATGCTTGGTTTCATTACAACATGAAATGTACTTATGTGGGTTCTGTGTGTACTTACTTGCTTTAATTACTCCCCATAAGCAGTTCACCACCGTAGCGTAGTAGGTAATTTATATATTAACATTTTTGGTCACATGCTGCCTAAGTAAAAAAATCTTCACGTAAGCATTTTTAAACACAAAATCATAAATAGATTAGAATATGCTGACACAAGCTTTTCAGTGGTAATCTTCAACTGGAAATATGCCCATTTTATTAAATGTTTTTTTTTTAGTTGGCTTATTGAAGAAACTAGCTTATGCAATCACAGAGTATCTGTGTATCTTTTGACTCTGTTGTCAGGTTTCAACTGAATTTGGTTTAAGCATAAACCAAGATGATTAGTTGTTAACAGCCTTTATAAAAATAGTCAGCAGGAGAAACTACATATGAGTTTCAGTGGAAAAAGATCATAATATGATTGCATCTCATTAGACATCAGAAAGTGCCCTTATGCAAGTGCCAGAGTTGTTAAAAAAAAATCCCAACCAACCAAACAAACCAAATAAAACACAAAAAAACCCCCCAGCTCCAACTTGTACCTTTGCAGACCTCATCTATACATCACAAAGAGTTTTGTAGCAATTATAGTTTAAGAAAGTAAGTGCCTGTGTTTCATTGTTCCCAGATTGCCTGGGGGACAGGCCCAAACACGTAGTCTTTGTGTGGCCTGGCTATTATAGAATTGTCAGGGCTGCAAGGGACCTCAAGGATCATCTAGTTCCAACCCCCTTGCCCTGGGCAGGGACGCCTCACATCAGAGTAGATTGCTCAGAGCCTCATCCAGCCTGGCCTTAAAAATGTCCAGGTATGAGGCTTCCACCACCTCCCTAGGCAACCTGTTCCCATGTCTCACCACCCTCATGGTGAAGAACTTCTTCCAATGTGAACATCCAATCTGAATCTACCCAGTTCTAGTTTTGCTCCATACCTCCATGTCCTATCACTACCCAACATCCTAGAAAATCCCTCACCAACTTTCTTTTAGGCCCACCTCAGATACTGGAAGGCCATGATTCAGAGGAGAGAAAAAAAAAAAAAAAAGAACAAGAGGTTTGCAGCTTTTTCCTAAGCTAGTTCTCTCATTAACATTGTGGTTCCTTAAATGTGCCAACTGCCATAAGTGACTGCCCACACTATGTTGTGAGTTGAGCCACTACTGCCTCTGATGTTCTGTCTTGAAAGCACTGCCTTAGATGCTCAAAGTTATTTAATCATAAGGCAGAAACCTACAGAAAGATATAGTCTTTGGTGGTATTTGCATTGTAACAACTTATTTTTGTCATAGAGAAGATAAAGCTTGAAAAAATATTTGTTTAGCTTCTGTCTAAAGGTGCTTTCACCAGAATTATTTCTCGTTCAGGGCACTTCACCGTCTTCTAACTTGTAGCAGCTTTGGTTCCACATATTTTGGAGAATTTCCTCATTTGGGAGCAGAATGCATCGCTAGACACACTCATAACAACTTCTTCCAGCTGGCGTGTTGAGGCTGAACTTTTATCTATTTGTGAACCAAGCTGGTACTCAGCTGCTCCAGCCCCCAAAGTTCTTCAGTAGATCCTGAGAGGAAAGAGAAATCACAATAAGTGATGTTTTCGGTGATGAGATAGCTCAGTTTTATACACTATACTTTTGATTCTAGCTCAAACATCTTAAAATTCATTAAAGTATTTGCACTTCAGGAAAATGAAGACCAAAAGATTACTGAATGTTTTATGTATTTTATTGCCTGTCAGCTAATGTGATAAACTGGAAGTGTGCAATCACCAAGGCACAACTCCCTGTGAAGTAAAGCTGAATGCCCTTTTGAATGCTTTTGTTACCTGCAGCAAAGACTTTACTACAGATTAAGGTAAAGATGTCTCTTTTCTCTTTTGAGAGACCTGTGAAGTGGAGGCAGCCTCCTTGAAACCTGTAATTAGGTGACTTTTACTGGTGGGGCAGTCTCGCTCATGGCTCTCAGCAATGGGATGGGTACTGTACCTTGATCAGCTCTTGGTAATGGCTGGTGCACCTCTCCACCTCCAACAAAAGTTACGGGGTTTTTTCAGTTGGAAGGACTGAAAACAGTGTGGGAAGACATGTGAATGTCCAGTAAGGAATCTTCCTGTGAAAGTTCCTTCTCAATGAGGAGAGGTTGACTATGCCAAAGGGAATATAGGATGAGGACTGGATGTAGAGCATCCAGAAGTCAGGGGCAAAAGGATGCAAGATTTTCTGAGGAAGAGGTGGAGTGGAACTATGTCTAGCTGAGGAATGAGGTGACCTCTTGAATTGGAATGTAGAGGAAATCTTGGAAGAGATAAAAATATTTGAGTTGACAGAAGAGGTAGGTAGGGTTGGGAATTGGGAGTGTGGGAAGCAGTGAATGAGCAGGATTTGCAGTTGAAAAAAATTTTTTTTTTGTTCCAAGATTGAGATCAGCAGCCAAGTGGGGAAAAGAATGAGATGGGGAAAAAGGGGAACATGGGTGGAGATGGGAATTAATTCCACAGCTCCAAAGCCCATGGGCAAGTGCAATGGAGTTTCTCCCTGGCTGGAGGGTGGAGACGCTACATCATGCAAGAAAACTCATTGCTATTTCTGGTGCCAGAAACAAGTGAGGAGCAGTCAGGTGCTTCCAGCTTTATGTCTTCCCCTCTGGATGCCTTTGAGATGTCTGCAGGAATCTACAATCATAAGGCAGGAAATGCAGCATTGGTGCATTGAGTACTTGAAATCACTGAAGAATCTGAGAAAGTGCTGAATCGTTCTGTTGTCCATTTGAATAATTTATTTGTGTAAAAAAGGGTTTTGAATTTTAATTATTAATCTAATTACCTAACTGTAGGTCTAGATGTAACTCAAAAATGCCCTGATTAATTTTAAAATGTTTTTCTCAGATATATTATTAGGCATAACTACCACTCTCTAAAGTTTCCCTTTTTTTAAAAGCTACTGAAGGATGTTTTCTTGCAAGTATGTTTTTGCTAAAATCAGAAGCAAAGAAAAATTTGTAAGATTCTATATCCTGTTTTACTGAGGTCCATTAATGCTTTTTTCTCCTCTGATTTTCTAGTAGCAGGATACTCAAATGTTTAACTCTGAGCTCTGGAAAGCTCTGTGACTTGGTCTTAGTCTGGTTTAGACTACTGGTTTCTTGAGCTCATATGTTGGTGCTTTTAATAACAGAGTGAAATGCTTCCTAATACATACAACCAAATTATTGGTCTTGTTATTCTTAAAATCTCCTTTTGGGTTGTGATTTACCTCTTTTCTCCCAATGTTACAATTATCATCTCTACAGTTAATATACAGTAAAATGGTTGCAGTATTGAATCATTAACATACCTGACACAGATATGATTAATTTAAAATTGAGAATTTGTATGTGATTTGGTAAAACAGACTCTAATGAAGAAGAATTAAATACAGTATGCATTCTTGGTTTGTGCATTTTCTGCATCGTTAGTCAGCCATTGTTTGGGGAATGGGGAAGTTGTCAGAAAAGTCTGGAGTTTAAAGTAGTTATAGTCTCTCATGACCCAGATGAGTTACCAAAGAAACTCCATTTTAGGAGTGTTCTATTTTAAACAGGATGGGCTTTTTGCTACCAAGAAAAGCTTATATCATTACAACGAGCTGGCTCTGGAGCCTTTCAGTTTGTGTAGGTGTTGCTCCTGATATGGTAAGCATCCAGAGCAATGCTTCCAAAGAGAAGTATGTAATCTACTATAAAGATTATTCCTTCCTTGTCTATTTATATTGATCCAAGTAATTTATTTATTTTTTTTTTTTAATGATGGGAAAAACATAACTGTTGCATGTATGTGTTTCTGACAGCACAATTAAAATGTAAGGTGACTTCTTGCTTGTCTTTGGCCTGTGCTGTATGGTAAAGACTTCTGAGAATGTAACCTCAGCATTTAACACAAGCCTTTTTCTTTACTCTGCATATGGACCAGTTTGTTCACTTCTTTGAATTGTGACATCCATCATAAAAATGATCCTTTCTCCTTATGGAAAAAAGGATTCAATAACCTTTTTGTTAAAAATCAGGCTAATTAGTTTTTAAAGTCTGGTGCCTTCATAGTTCATGGTTTGTGTCTTATTTCTGATCTTCAGCTTCTTTTGAGTCTATTGGTGTTCAGCTTTTGATATACAGTGTTTATTATTTACTATTACAGAAATTATATATTTCAAGTATGCTGAAGATAGGCATTAAGATATGCAGAGGTCTGTTAGGGATAAAGTAATGAGCTTGGTTTTTGTCCATTGTGGATCAACTCAGATTTTAAGGGGCAAGGTAAATTAATCTGTTATTTGAGTGCCTCATATGAGGTAAAATTTTCATTGGTAGACTTGCTATTCAGTTCAAGATTAATTGCTCAACATTTATGTATAACATAGAAGGAAATAGGTTTGGGGATTTTTTTTTTTTTTTGCTGTATTCCTTGGAGCTATTATTATCTAAAATTAAAGCTCTGAGAGAACTCTTGAGCATGGCTGTAATGTAACAGTGGGGAGTGCTTGTTTCTGTTTCTTAAATGTTTCTATTTAGGTAAGAAACTTGCCTTTTGTTTGTACTTTTTGTATTTGATAGAAGTGCATGAAATGTAAATACACCTATGCTGCAAGGTCATACAAAGATACTTGGTTAGATTTCACTTGATGTGAAATACTTTTTTTGTCTATTACTGACTTTTCAGACAGCTTGAGTGAAGGCTTGGTGAGAGAACAAGGAAGACTTGTATGGAATTGTGGTGACAGAAGTGAAGGTAGTCAGAGGTGGTAGTGGTTTATTTATTAAGTATGTGTTGGTTAACTGCAGGGTCTGTGGAGCAAGAAGAGTGACTTGACTTTGTCCACAGTGTATTTTGCTGAGCAATGTAGAACTAAGAAGAACAAAGAGAAGAAGTAAACAAGTGAAAGAGAGGTTAATACTAAATTGAGGTAAGATGAAATGAGTCAGTAGATCCTGTTAAAATCAAGCAATAGTTCTAAGGTCTGGTTTCAGTGCGGTGTAGCTGTCAAATGGAAAGTGTTAGTCACATTTTTTTCATTAGGAGTGTATGCTACTGACTTACCCTGTAGAAAAGAACATTTTTTTTTCCATGAAAAAGTTACTGTTATCATTCTACATAGTCCAGGGTACTCTTAAAAAAATGAAAGAATCCTTTGTTCAGTGTGTAAATCAATTCTTTGAGGATACTAATCCTTGAAATAACAAAATGTTTTACTTGATGATTTGAAAATAGGAATTTTGCAATGCTTATACCCATATGTGATTTTAAAAACTAGAAAGCCTACTGGAATTTCTAAATTAAATGAGAAAAAGTAATTAGTTTTCATTATGTTTTTTTTTTTTTAATTTAGTTTGGCTTTAAATTTTTTCCTCATTTAATTCTATTCCCAAACAGTGCAATTCAGCCAGATCTTTACTAGCATGAACTGGTGGGCATGAAGTGGGGAATGCTTTATTTTTCAGGATATGTTTGTATGAATAACCCGTGTCTATTGTGTATCTTTGAGAGCACATGGTGATCTTCTGTGAAGTAAGGTTAAAAAGTAAATGGCATGGGGCTGTTTCTTTTGGCTTTTGCATTAAAGTGTTTTGACCTTTTGCAACCTGTTTTTATCTCAGGCAGTAAACTGTTTAGTTCTGCTTATCAAAAGATCCCTCACTGCTCTCTTTCCATGCTGTTCTTATCCAAAACACACTGTATCAATCCAACATCAGTAAACTCCATCAGCAACAGCTATTACTCTGCTTAGAGATATAGCATTTAAAAATATATCTTGTAATAGTACGTTGTATTCAGTAAATCTTTTAATATATAGTTTTGAGGTTTGCAGTTTCACTATCTAGTTTAGATCTTCTTTTGTATTACTGCCATACTTGCTTAGTCTCCCTGGATTTCTGCTACTTGACTTGAAATTACTTGTTTTGTTGTCTGTCCTAAAGTGAATTATTTTAGACTACTCAAACAATAATTTTTATATTTTTAAAGAAAAAATAATAGGGCAAAGTAAGTATGTTTCTGGATATTAAACTATTTGAGGATATCTTCAAATCATGAAGATGCTGAGGGTAATTTGAAAATTTTAGGTAGTGTTTAGTTGAAGAATCAACCCCCACAAAACCTTTTTTTTGTGATTTGCCAGAGTGAAGTTCTATACATTGGAATGTTGGGTAAAGGTAGAACTTGTTGCATCTCTTGGGTGGCCACAATTCATAATGCTACTGCTGATACTCAACAAATCTTTAACCTGCAAGCAGTTGACTGAGTTGCTGGGCAGCTGCTAACTTTGTTCTAGTTCCGATTTGTTTTTACTGAGTTGTCAATTTGCACAATGCTTTACCATCATTACTAGTTAACAAATATTGGTACCATAACCAGCCTTCCTGGTCTGTGGCTAGAATAAATAAGACATTTCATGAAAGTAAATGCAAGAGGATTGGATCTAGACTTCTAGTATCCTTGTGCTAGTTTTGTCTCTTGAGTACTAGAAATATATATATATTTTTTTTTTCCTTAGCAAATCTGTTGTGATTTGCTGTTTTCACAATTTTTAGATGTTAGGGTTCCTAGAAAGCTGCTCTAAGCTATGTGAAGAATACAGAGATAAAGCTTTCAAACAAAACAAAAGAAAACCCAACCCCACAACCAAAACAAAACCCCAAATCCCCCAACACAAAAGAGTATTTGATGATCTCAGTTTTCTTTTGTTGGTCATAATACTTTTTATAAGGACTGACTGAAGCCAGACTTGAAAAGAATCAAAGCTTTTCAGTGGATGCCAGGATTTGAAGACAGGCGAACATTTCAAAAAGTCGTGTGTTCACATATCTTGCCAAGTTTGTTCTAAATCTGTCCTCTGTCAGTTCACCCCATCAGACACCTTCTGGAAAATGTTCTGTGACACTGGACTGAACAGGGCAGACATTCCTTTAATGAGTTAGATATGTTCATATGCTGAAATGCTGCAGCATTGTTTAAGTATCTCACTAATAAAGGCTTGTAATGAGGAAACAGGAAGCCAAATGTTCTTAGCTTCAAAAGATTTTTTAAAACACAAAATAGGCTTTGCTTTTCATGTGTAAAAATTAATCATGATTCAAAAATCAGTGAGATTCCCAAGCTTTTTCTGAGCCAGCTAATTGCTGTGATTCATCAATATTACTTATGAGCTCTAAACCTAAACTTATCAAATAACTAATTCCAAGTCCTGTGGGCTGCAGTCAGTGGTGTGTCCACTGTGTAAATGCAAAACTACTATTACCTTCCCTAGGAACCACAACTGGTAATCACTACTCTAAGACATATGATTTACTAACCATAAAAGACAATGTCTGTTCCTTGTGGCTTTCTCTCTGGGGGAAGGCATACAACTTTTTTTTTTTTTAAATCAAATTTCTGCTTCCACCTAAGTGGAAATAGCTAGAATTGTGGGAACAGATTTAGCAGGGATAGTTTGGGTGCTGAATGCTAAAAATCCAGAAGGAACTAATGTATTGGTAATGAGAAGTGAGGCTTCAGTGTATGTCTGACTTGCACCTCCCCTAGCCATAATTTTTGTGGTCTGCTTCTTTCTGTACTTTGTGTTGACTGAAGACACACGCTAAGATCTGTGGTTGTTTCCGCACATACTCTGTGTGCTTTGTCTGACTAGGTTAGGTAGCAATTCTGTGAGCAGTCCTGGATGAGTGCAAAGAAACTGAACACACTAATAAAGCTATAGATAAATGCTCTTTCTAGATGTCATCTACAGTTGCCTGTTGCCCTTTCACCCAGAACAGGTGATTCCTTCCTTCCCAGCAACCCAACTGATGTGCTAGCATGTGACATAAGTGGGCTGATTTTGCCCGAAAATTAATTTTCAGGACTAATTCTGCATATTGTTGCCTCACACAAATAAGGAGGGTGATGATTTCTGACATGGGAATGGTGACAGCTGGTGTGGGGGCATCGTCTTTTCAACTGTTACAGCTTCATATGGAAAAGATGCCTATACACAAGCTCAGGAAAGCTTATAGGAGCCTTTAAAAACATTTACATTTTCCTGTATTTAATTTTATATTTGAAGTGAGTTCTTAAAGAAAATTATGACAGTGACAGTTTAGAGAGTAGAAACGGGGCTGTGACTTAGACATGAAGAAAATGTGATCCCTTATTGAGGCACTAATAAAACTGATTTGTAAGGCTAATATAATGTGTGAAGTAATTCTAAACTTTCAGAAATGTTAAGGTTTAACATAAACTAAGCAATAAAATGTTGGTAATCTAAGTAATTGTTTTTCTTCTTGCAGCTGTTGCTTTTCTTCTCTGAAAAGCTGTCCAATACATTACAGTAGTTTATCTATTTTGTGTTGTATTTTCTTTGTACTGCACATGTGGTTAAATTTCCTAATGTTTGGCATGCATATCCAAACCTGCTTTAGCTTTTTCTTCTTTTTTTTAACAAAGAAAGGAAAAAATGTAGTTGCTATTTGGACAGTGATTATGGGAGAGGATGATACTCAAAACTGACTGATCCACTAGCTTTGATTGTACAATGATGTTGCTACTAGTTAACTGTGCAACTGATCTGCTGGGAGTTGCTCTTAATTGAAAAAGGAAGATTTTTGTTTCTTTGTTTTCTTCTCTTGCTGCTTGTTTATGTTATGCTATTCGGGGGAAAAAAATAGATTATCCGTACCCCAGGATAAAATTCTGTCTTATCTATTCATGAAAATGAGCCCTCCTAATGGAGAAAGCTGAATTTGAGAATATTTGTAGCTGAGGATATTTCTTTAAGTTGAAAGTATGAAGACTTAAGTTGAGGGCAAACTAAATGAGCACTAGTTTCTTTTTGGTAAAAGCTCATGCATCATTGCTGATCTTGATGGCAGTATGGTTCATAGTTGTGGATTTCAAACTACTGTGCTTTCCATGCAAAAAAATGTCTGTGTTTTTGTGACAAGAAGACTTTTTTTTGTCATGTAATTGTTGGTGTTTATATACAGCCCATTCTTATGAAGTTTAAATGAATATTGCATTTCTTTTTGGTCAGTGGGACACAACTGAAAGCTATTAAAGCATTTTTAACAAGAGATTTATCATAGAGTCTTGTGTAGATAAACTTCACCCTTCCTGTTTTGGATAGAGCAATAAGTTTACCGTGGAGCAGATCTAGGAAATAGCTTTCCATCAATTCTGTATTTTATAAATAAAAAGTTGCAGGGCGAGGTCCTTCCTCTGGCGTAAAGCTGATTATTTCCTGTTCGATCCTGAACTGGCGCTTTTCAAGTAATGGGATTTTTTTTTCGTCCATCAGAGAGGAGAACTTTCAGAATTTTGTTTTCATTTATGGTCCTTTGAAAATGCAGTTTCTAGACTTGAAGATCATTGTAGAACAAAGAGAAATTAAAAGATAAGATGCTGTTCTTTCAATTTTTTTATTTAGCTGCATAGTTTTTTGTATCTGGATATTCTTAAACATGCATGTAGGTGTTATGCTTGAGCTGAAAAGTTGGCACTGGTAAATCTTTTAAGAGATTTTCAGTACTTCTAGTGAGGTTTAGAAACTCATGAATTGTAATTGTTGTGGATTATTTGAATTCAGATTGATCATCTGCTTGCAGAAAGCACACGTTTTCTATAAAAAGAATACGTGAGAGGTAGAACTTGAAACTGCTCTTTTACCTAAGGAACACACAAGTTAATATATGAAGTAACACTACCCTCATCCAACACATCTGTTATAAAAGAAGCCTATGAAATCTAGGCCACACACAAACTGGTCTCCAAGGGCCTGTAGTTGGTGTTAGAATGCTGTTATTATGTGGTCTGATTGGTTTAGTAAAGAATTATCTCCAGTAAAACCATGTAACCTAATAGTTCTTGCTCTCTCACATGGGACCTACTTCTGCTTGACTGAGCAAGACGTTTCTTGAAGCATTAATAGCGCACTTGCTCTTGCCAAAATGTAATGTTAAGTGAAATGTATCATGATGTAAGTTTCTGTTGTGTGTCAATTCTTTTTAATTTAAACATTCGCTTCAAGTACTCCACTATAGTAGTGAAAATTTTTAAAGCAAATATGGGTTTCCTAGCAGTATATTTAAAGTAAACTTCTTCCTTCTTATATTGAAAGTTTGTTTGTAGTTATTTTAAAGCAACAAGGAACTATAAGTTTTTGTAAATGAAAACTCTGTTGCTGAACTTTGTAGTTACTTGTTTATTTGTCATACAGTCAGAGCGGTTTAATGAATACTTTGTGTGTGGTGCTTTCCTGGCTCACTTTGGCTTAAAAGAGAGCTGAGACAGTTCAGTAGTTCTCATGAACAGTTTTCTGAATTGGCTGAAAAGCTTGGTTGGCTTTTGCTGTGATTGTCTAGAATTGCATAGCTTTGCTCTACAGATTTGTCCTTGTGTGACCGAGTGACACTTCCTATCATTGTTGAGGACTTACCATTCTAATTGCTGCTTATTTTTATTGTCTTTGTTCAACAGTGTGATATAAAAGCTGCATGTTCCTTATTTAGATTGCTTTATAAGAATTGAGTAAGTGTACAAAAACTTGTAATTTTTTGTTTGGATGGTGAAGGGAAGAAAGGAGTTGAGGAGGGGTGGTGCTTTCTACAGAGATGATGATTAGAGGTATTATGGCTGAGGAGCAGAGCCCAGCACAACAGAAGTGATAACAAGATGAGGCTGATGTGCAGAAGATGAAGAGGCAGCATGGCTCTCTTTAGGCACTCCTGTAGTTGCTGCACACCCAAAACTAATCACTGGCTTCCCTTAAGCTGCAATGGTCCCCACCCTTTGCAAACAGCGTGACTTTACTGTAATTGCAGAGGTGTCACCAGGGATATGATAGAAAGCAATCAGGTGATGTCTTGAACTTAAACTGAAGATAATGCTTTCATACAAGTAAGTTATTTGACATGCATATTTTTTTCCCAGTGGATTACACAGCATGGAAAAGTTCTCAGGATCCAAGCCAACTCCTCAGGATTTTCAGTCTTAAAATATATGTGTAAACTCAACAAAGAGTATGCTGCAGTTAATCATACCTAGCCCCAATTTTACAGAGCACTTTTCACCACTTTTCATACTAGAATTCTACTTTTTACATTTAAGTGGGAAGCCATGCAGTCGTGTTGTTGTAGACTGCATATTCCTCTTTAAAATCATTTTAATCAAAAGAATAAATAAAAATGCAGGCAGGAGATGCTGTGTGCTAGAAGCAATATATAGACCAGCTCTGCTCCCCATGAAGGGAGCAGCAACCATATTGGGGATGTTTAGAGTGAGGTGGCCTCAGCCCCGTCTCCCATGGGCCTCCTCACAGCACCTCTCCCTGCTGCACTGTGCTCATACACTACCCCATGTCTCTAGTCCTGGTCCTTGAGGTCAAAACACTTCAAATTGGAATTCATGCTGTTTTTAAAATGATGCCTGTAGCAGCATGAGGGATTTCAGCAGAACTTTCAGTCAGGTATTTACATGCCAAAAATGGTGAGCTTACATTCTGAAAGCTGATTAAGACAAAGTGCTTGAAATTTTCAGTAGAAAGGGAGACAGAATTGCAATGAAGTGCAAACAACTTTAATATTCTGCATATCTTAAGTAAGTTGCAGATTAACATGAAATTGTTCATTATTATATATTAGATTAAATAACTTGTTTCCCCCAATTTGCATGTCAATGAATATCTAAGTGGTCTATACAAACATTGATTAATGGGCGTAGGAATCATTACATGGATTCAAGGCAAGTGCATTTTTAGCAAGAGAATAGACTTGTTGATACTTTATAATTTAAAATTGTATGCTGC
This sequence comes from Psilopogon haemacephalus, assembly GCA_013396835.1. Lineage (NCBI taxonomy): Eukaryota > Metazoa > Chordata > Aves > Piciformes > Megalaimidae > Psilopogon > Psilopogon haemacephalus. The sequence goes on along the minus strand of VWZI01013600.1, from coordinate 226,263 downwards.
TATTGTTACCAGATATTAAATCTGTTGTGTTAATTCATCTTTTTGTAACTATGAAAAATAGTTCATCTTTTGTTGAAAACCAATTTTAAAATGTCTTCATCATGCGAATTGTCTGCAAAGGGTTTTAATGACAGTTCTGAGCATTCTTTACACTGTGGAGCTGTAAGTTTATATATTGTGCTCGTATCACTACAGTTACGCTGCCACTGCAGTAATGAAGATTTCTCTGTATGCTCTGAGCAGAGGATTAGCTTATTGTATGCAAGGAGAGTACATTTTGGGTACTCTAATTTGCATGGTTGAGAAAAATCTAAGGTAGTGTCTAATTGAGAAGTAATGATTTGGGGAGAGGTAACATTTGCTTTAAAAAGATGTTTTTGGCAAAGATAAAACTGGTATCACGATTACTAAAGTAATTTAGTATATAGTAATTTCCCAGTTTGCTAGCATTCACATGCACAGTTGTAATGCAGAACCTTACTGCATGTGCAGTCGGCTTAGAGCTAGATCTACATTACAAAAACTTTTAGCAGAGCTTTTAGTTAGGAGTACAAGAGAAAATACACCTTGTAGTCTGTCTGTGGAGAAAATCTGGCATAAATTTTGGCTGTGATAATGGAAGAACACTTTGTCAGACTTTTTTTAGGTCTGCTGAGGAGAGGAATTATAAATCTGTCTTGTACCACCAGAGGGCTATACCAGCCTAGCTGTCCTGTTCTAGCTATGGGAACTAAAGCTGTTAGCTCTCTCTGGTTTAGAGTAGTCCTGGAATATCAGTGAAGCTGGAGAGGTTTCAGGCCATTTGCTTTTTTCATTAAAAGGGTGTCTGGAGGAGATGTGATACGATTTTCAGACTTGGGCTATGCTTGTGCTTTGCAAGTTCAAGCTCTGCCTTTGTCAGAAATCAATCAGTGAGCATGTTGCTTCTTTCCTCCTTGCGTGGGTTATTTGATACTTGTGAGAGATGTGCTCTCAGTAACTGAAGACTTTGTCTTCTGGAAGTATATTGAATGAATACTTGAATGAATCACAGAAACCGTATTGGGCTGGGCATGTTGGGTCTTCTCAAGGGTTAGTATCTAGGATTGCAGGCTGTCCAATGTGGTTTGTGAGCCACAACTCTTTAACTCCTTCCTGCATATGTGCTGAGCCTTGAGTGTCTTTGGCCTTCTGATTGAGGAGCTGAGAGGAGGCCTCTTGGAATATGAGGGCTGACTCAGGCACTGCTGGTGGGCTGTATACGTGTTGTGCAGAGATGCTCAAAGAGCCTGAAATTGTGTTGTGGTGTGCAAAAGTGTTAGATTAATATGTAAATGTATGAAATTATAAGAATGCTCAAAAGTGCAGAGAGATTGTGTGGAAAAAGAGCAAAGGATTGGAAATTACAGGTTAAGTCACAAGCATCAGTTTCACTTGCTAAATCATCACATCCACTTAATGTATGTGATCCTTCTCATGCCCAGTGATCCTGCTTATGTTTGCAAGCAAAGGTACCACCTTCTGCATTTAAATGAATTTGCTTGCTTATTTCTTGCATAAAGCTACTTGAGCCTTGCATGCACAAGTCTCTCAATCCGTATTTAAAAGGCTTTCACATGTGCATAAAGCCAAGAGCACTCAAAACAAGTGCCACAGTCATATTAATTCAAAACAATAGCAGGAGGCCATAGTTAATGTTGTCTACCTTAATATAAAATAAGGCACATTCATTAGAACAATTCTTTCAGGAATGAGAAGTGAAGATTCAGTTGAGTCGTCAGAGGACAAATCTGCATCTCCTACTTGCTACCCAGTTGTACTTTCTACCAGCTGTGGACATGGGAGGTACAGTGAGCCAACTTGAGGCTTGGTGGGATTTGTCTTTTTGAGGAATCTTTCCAATTGTTAGGGAACTACAGAAGCTGTAATTTTAGCTTTTTTTTTTTATCACCTTGAGAAGTTAAAAATCTTGCAGACTGTAGAGCTAAGCTGGAAGAACTTGATGTGTGGGCTGAAACAGGGGTCGCTAATACCTCCATTTTGACTTACCTTTTTCCTAGCTTCATCCCCTTTGAATGTTGTGTCTATTCTTGCTGTTGACATTTAAATGCTTTTTGGCCAAATATGTGTGACTTTGAGACCAAGAGCACAAATAAAAGCACTTGACTCTTCTGCAGACAGTAGCCACTTTCATTACTATTTATTTTGTCCTACAGCTCTGTTGTGCAAAATGCAACGACAGCTTTGGAACAGTTTTGGAAAAGAACATGGAGCTATACTAGGCAGAGAAAGGAAATTTTGTGGACTTTGTGAGTAGTGGACATGTTACCAGGATATTCCCTAGCCGGGTATAGTTTCATCCACAGAGTTCATATTGACAAGAAAGTTTTGGTGTTCGTGTTTTCCACCCATCATCTACGTAATTCATTATGTTTTCTTTGGTTTAAGACAAGACCATTGTTAGGTTTCATTGCAGGAGGGGTATAACAGTCCAGGACATGAACAGTCCTCATTGTGCTTGCTTCTGCCCCTTTTTCTTTCCCACCAGAGGTTAACATTCTAGAGTTGAGCTGAAAGAACACAGTAGCATCCTTCATTTCTTTGATGTCAATGTCATACATTGTAATTTAAGTCACTTTCAATGGTGCTTTGAGGTTAACTGAAAACTTGACACAAGTGCAGATTAAAGAGTTATCCAAAGTTTCATTCTGCCTGGTGAGTTCTAGGGTTTGATCACCTCATACCTGAGGGACTAGCATCTGTCTGTTGTTCTGACTAGATGCAGAAGTAAATGTCTTTTACCTCTTTTGAAACAGTTCAAAGTGCAAATTTTGGGTTCCTCAGATATGAGGAGTATTCACTAACATGTTGCAGATGTATCATACCTTCAGATTTCCATCCAGACAAAGCCTAAGTGTTTATACAGAAACTAGCATAGTGAAGGGTTGATCTCAACCAGGGCTCCAGTGCTGATATCATGTAAGAATAGAAAGAGATGAAAAGTAGGCACATCTGTGGTCTTCCAGCCTAACAGATTTCAAGTGTCCTGATTTTGAAAAACTCTTCAAAGTGAACATGAATTCACCTTTTATACTCCTCATTCACAGGACAATCAAGACTATATTTTCTATGTGTGTATAAAATATTAATATATCTACATATCTGGAAGAGGAACAGCTGTTTCTGCTTCTCTTTCATCTGCTTACTGAAGTGTTACGTGTTCTGTCTCTTATGCTGTTGCTGTATCTTTGTTCAGAGAAGAAAAGTATGCTAGAGCCTTGGTAAATGATCACTGTAAATGATTAGCTGTTTTCAGGATTACCTGACACATAGATCAGACATAATAGCCATGTCATTCTTATCATTCCCTTTCTTGTTTTTCAATATAAAAAGGTTATTTCTTCTTTTCCCACATGTGGAATAATATTCAGTTTCTAGTTCCAGATGTTTACAGATGAGCTTTCCATGGTCTGAACTCAAAATCAGTATCAGATGGAATTTTAAAGATAAGGTTATTTTTAAACCTTGTTGGGTCACAAGTTCTTCCAGTATTATTCTTCATCAGAGAGCATTTTTTGCTTGTCTGGAGACTTTTGTGTGGTTTTCTTTCTTTCTCAAGCATCATCTTCTCAGCTTATTTTCCAGAAATTGCTGCCTCTTCTTCCATGAAAAAGATGGATTTTAATATGCCATGACACCTTTATTTTTTTCAGGAGCTTTCAGTTCTTTCACACTTTTATTAAATAGTTGACCACACCATTAAGTTGTAATTAATATCTTCTGTAACTGATGTTTGTATAATTGATAGTCTCTACTCCCTTTTGCAAAGCACAGTAACTTCTCTCTGAGGGTTGCTAGTTGTGCACTGCTTCAGATATAAACTGTTTTGTGAAGTTAATTCCACTTTAAAACTGTGGCTCACAGTTCTTTCAGTTGTGCTGATGCATCTGGTTTTAGAATTGAATCACTGGATTGCATTAATTGGAGGGAAGTAATTTTAAAAGGGATCATCTCAATGATGCCATTTACATCTCAGCTATACGATTAGGTTTATCAGCAAAGTGGAGAAGGAGGCAGATTGCATCAGGAGGATCAGAATTAGCAGCTGGGGTAGAAATCTTGAGGGAAAATGGCTCAATTATTGTCAGAGGAGCTGAGCTGCTGCCTTTGTTTTCTGTTGTGAGAACTGCCTTCCTGCTCCACCTTCGCCCTCTTCCTCTATTTTAGGTCAATTCTGTTTTTTCAAAGAGTCCTTCAACACAAAGCATTGAAAATGTTCATGTTGTGTATGAAAGTGCTTAGTTTCCAGATTGTTGTGACAGCAAAGTGACTTCTGACTTCAGATGCAGCAATGATGATGATTCTCCTGATTCTCCTCCAAGTCTTTAATGAAAATTTTGAAGAAAAATGTGCTTAGATAGAGCTAATACTTCCATGCTGAGAGCCAGGGAATTTCACCTGTGATGTGAGAGAGAAATAGCAGATTAAACTCTTTGCTATTAATGTGAAGACCAGTTAAAAGTAGACCATTTTCTCCACTTACAGTTTTGAGCGCCTTCTGTCGAAGACAAGGCAATGTGTCTGTGCTCTCTATTAGCACCAGGATTTCAGTCTTGCTGGTGTTGCACAGTGTCCTCTGATGACTTACAGTTACCAGGTTTGTTTACCTGTGGAAGATCATACATGTGTCCTTGGTCTAACCATTTCAAAGGTGATGAAATAGGACAAATACATGTGCAATAAGAAGAGTGGGGGGAAAGGTTCTGAACTATTTCCCTCAAAACACAATGGCTCTGGGGAGAAAAAAAACTTTCAGAAATTGTTCTGTGAAGGTTACTAGCAAAATTGCTGCAAGTACTTGAAAGGGATCAGTTACCCAGAGTGAGGTACCATCTGTCTGTCATATGGCTGATCAGAGACAGCAATTCTTCGTGAGCTTTTCCCTTGGAAAGAATCAGAAAAAAAAGTAATCTAAATTTACTCTGTTTGAAGTGCTCTTAGCAAGTACCATGTTTTACCTGCTGTGGAACATGAACTCTCAGAAGTCTGAGTTTCATGCTGATATTTTACTGTCAAAAAACTGAGCATACAAAGCAGGAAGCAAACCCCCTCTCATGAAAAATGCCCTGTGCACACCATTTCCACTCTTAAGATGTTTAGCTCCAATTTGTTTGGGGCTGCACTCTTCTTCTTGACTTCTTAATCTCCATTGAAAATGAGATTTTAATGTAAATTTTTTTCTATTTGCCAGCCAGTGCTTGAAAAGTAGGTCGTATTTCAAACTCTTTTTTACAGAATATAGAGTCATCGCTTTGGAAGGGACTCTCCAAGGTCATCAGTTGACAGAGACACCTCCAACTATATCAGCTCCACTGACCTCTAATATCTCCAGGGATAGGGGCTCAACCATATCCCTGGGATAACCTGTTCCACTGTTTCATCATCCTCATTATGCAGAACTTTTCGCTTGAAACCATCTCCCCTGCTCCAGCTTCAAACCACTACCCCTTGTCCCATCACCACAGGCCATTTTAAACAGACCTTGATATAAAACTTTTGAGAACCATCTTTATTAAAGGTATCACATGAAATAATTGTGTTCTGAGATGAGTTTAAATTTGTGCACAGATTTTAAAAGTTTTTTTTTTTTTACTATTCCTTTGACATAAATTTGCTTGAGTTGCCCTCAGACTGGTCCTTAAAAACAAAAAAATGTGGTAGTATTTTGGTTGGGGGGGTGTTATTTTTTATTCTTCCTCTTTTACTAATGGGAAATTGTTTATATCATTTGTGTCCACAATGCAGATAACTATGGGAGGGAAAGGTCACACATATCTGTTAAAAATAAGTTCTAGCACAAACAGGCAATACATTGAGGAATAGCAACATTTTAGTAGGGTTCTTTGGTGTTTGGGTTTTTTTTTTTCCTTCTTCTTAAAAAAAAATAGAGGTGTAACATAAACTTACTCTCATTCAAAAAGCCACTGTATTTTTTTTAATGGAAGTTGGCTGAAGAGGTGTGAAAATGTACTGCATCTGGAAGACTTTGACAAGTTCCTTTCTTGTGGGTGTTGAGATTAATAACCTTAGCTGGAATCTGAAGGAAAAGAATTTGAAAGGCCACTGACTCACTTTGAAAACCACCTAAGGGCACAGTTTTGTTTGTTTGAAAAACTGTTTGCAGTGATAAGGAGCAGTTACTTCATCTCAACTGTGGTATGTAACAGACTTGCAGCCTCTTCATTCCCTGCAGTATGAGATCAGACGTAAACCACTGCTAGGTTTTCTCTGATCCTTAGTGGTAGAATCACAAATGCAGTCAAGCTAATTCAAGTCGTATATGTCAAGAACTCCTGCAAGAAACAGATACTCAACACATGACATTACTTAAACAGTGCTTGTATTTAAAATTTTAGGAAAGGTTACAGACAAAGTTATCAATACTTTGTGAACAGATTGTGAATGTTGGACAAGACACAATTGATTTTTGTTTCAAATATATGTAACATTAATTCAGTTTAGCATTTGCATGTTGCTCTGTCATTCTGTTTTAAATATTGCTGGGAATTTAATCTCTTTAAGGTGTTTCTTTCAATAAAAGTTATTTCTTGTGTTTGGGTGGTTCTGGGCTAGTTACAGTTACGTTAGTGCAAGTCAGAAGAGAGAAAAAGGCAAATACTCCTTACAGCTGAAACTCATGTTGAATCCAGTGGTCTTTGGTTTGGATCTGCAGTAGCACCTAACTCGATGAGGGCTGTTGGTGTGCTAATGTGAAGAGTGTTGCATTTAATAATTTTAGAAAATGTCTCATTTCCAGGTCTACAGACAAGACTGTGAAACCTTTGGCATGGTAGTGAAGATGCTAATTGATAAAGATCCATCATTGGAGAAGTCCATTCAGTTTGCCTTGAGGCAGAATTTGCATGAAATAGGTGAGCGGTGCATTGAAGAACTCAAACATTTCATTGCACAGTATGATGCTGCCAATCAAGATCTGTCAGAATCCTTCAAAGAGGGCTCATACTAAGGACAGAAATAAGCTTTTGGATCCTCTGTGTTGTGTATGCCATAATACATAAATCTGCTTTTCATGGGGAAAGGAGGAGAACTTGTTGGAGATTTGAATTCAAGGTCTGAGCTCCAGAATAGCACCAGTGGCTATACCTTGTTCCCTGTGGTCTTCATAAGCATATTCTTCCTACCTGTACTTTCCTTTGAAAGGATGTTCTTGTCAAAGATGTCATAAAGTGGCAAACTTTTTTTTAAACCTTTATGCAGTTACCTAGGGAAAGAAAGTCAGTCCCACATATGTTCTGATGTTTGTAAATGTAACTTCAAACACTGTATTTTTTATTGAAATAACAAGAAGCAACTCTGCATTCCTCAGCTTCTCCAGAAATATGTCTTGGTTTCATATGTACTACAGGAAGGGAAGATTTGCAAAACTGGTCACAGCTGTGGTTTAAAGTATTTATTATATTTTAATCTTCAGATTTATTCTGTAATTTCTGTTCTCTGACTGCTGGAGCAACTCTTAACTGCTTGAAGTGAGAAGTGCTGCATTCTTTGTTCTAATTGCAGGTTCTTCAAATGCCTGTTATATTTTGGTGTTTTCCATATCATGAGTCATTACTAGTAAGCAGTATTATGTAGGATGATTTCCGTTTTTGTTACTATTTGCTACTAATAATTTTCTTTTATGTTTTTTACTGCACCTTACACAGTGTAACTGCAGGCAGGCATTGAGAAGGGAAGTCCCTTCTCTCTTCCTTTCCCTGCTTGCATCTTCTCACCAGTTTTTATCCATCATTTTTAACAATTAGAAGGCTGTGTGTAATTTTTGTTGCTGACATGAAGAAGGAGTAAGTATTTGGAGTGGCAAGGAAGGCAAGTAAGACTGTCTCCTTAGTAAAGTCCAAGTTGCTTTGTATTAGGTGTAAAATGAAATTGAAACCTAAGGCCCCAAATCCATCATCATTTCAAACCTAGGTGATTCTGATTAATGGACCATTCTGTGATTCTTTTGATCTGACTGAGCAACTTGTAGTTGGGGAAGTGGTTGAGGAGAATAAAGAGGCTGCCAGTACTACGTGATTACCTTTAGAGATGAAAAATATTTAGGACTCATTGGTGGTATCCTGACTGTTGGGTTGTGTACAGCATTACATTTCATAAGGTACTGTTTTTTTAGGAAAGGAATAATTCAGTCATAATCACAAAGAAGTGAGTATAAGCCACAATAGGGTTGTATGCATTTACATGTAGAAGCTGAAACTCTGTAAAAGGACTTATGACCAAAGTTCACTGTTTCCAGAGTGCACAGTATTTTAAAATAAAAAAGTCTTTAAATTCAGCCTTCTTATTAAGACAGCTTCTCAGATATCATGAGAATGTAAATGAAACAGCAATTATGTTTTATGTACAAAGTACTGTATGTATAAGAGCATCTTACACATGCAGATATTGATGTGGAATATTAAATATATTTGACATCAGATTCTTGAGATGCCTGATTAGTTTTTATGTTGGTAGGATGTGGGTTTTCCAGTTGGTGTTTGTTGGTTTCTGAGAGGTCATATTGCTCAAAGGAGATGAGCTGCAACTTAAGCTTGTTGGCCTTGTGGGCTGCACGGTGAGTGGGAATCAGCTCAGGGATCATACAGGATGCTGGTTTGGGGAAGGAAATGGGGAAAAGAGGGAACCTGTTGTGGTGAAGTAGCTAGACCTGCCCTGCCCCTTCTGACAACAACCTGGTTTGCCAGGATCAGTCATTAAATCCCAGGCAAAGTCTTCTCTCAGGCAGAGGTATGAGGCACTTCACTACTTGTCTACAGAACCAGAGGCCTTCAGGGTGTCACACCAGAGTTTCTGCTTTGGGTTAGAAAGGCTAATGAAAAAAATACTGAAATAGTGTTTCATATATTTTTACTTCAAAATGTTTATTGTTACTGTACAGTTTGTTAGGAGTCTCCTTTGTTAGAAGCCTGATTAAATTTACTATGACAAAAGAATCTGATTTTTGAGATGTTCTTCTGTAAAGACCTAAGCTTACAATCAAAGAATCATAGAGTATCTGAAATTGGAAGAGACTCATAAGGATCGTTGAGTCCAACTCTGTTCCTTGCTGAACCATCTAAAATTGAACCATATGACTAAGTGCAAATCCTTCTTGAGCTCTGACAAACTTGGTGCTGTGACCACTTCCCTGGGCAGCTTGTTGCAGTGACTAACCACCCTGTTTTTCAGATGTCTAGTCTGGACTTCCCTGATGCAGCTTTATGCCATTTCCCAGTGTTCTGTCACCAGAGAGGGGATCAGCACCTCCCCCTCTACAGCTTCTTCAACAGGGGCAGTAGACTGTGATGAGGACCTCAGCTGCTCCTTATAAGTCTTGCCCTTGGTTACCCTCTTCTGGGCACACTTTAATAGCCTGCTGTGTGGCATCCAAAACTGCATGCAGTGCTTGAGGTGGGGCTGCACAAATGCAGAGTGGGACAGTCCCCTCCTTTGACTGTCCAGCTATGCTGTGCTTAATGCACCTCAGGGCATGGTTGGTCCTTTTGACTGCCAGGACACACCGTTGACTCATTTAAGTTGCCATCAACACAAACCTGTGTACCTTTCTCCATAGGGCCACTCTCCAGCTTCTCATCCATCCCTGTTTGTACATGTAACCCAATCTACCCTGGCCCAGGTGGAGAATCTGGCACTTGCTCTTGTTAAATTTCATATGGTTGGTGATTGCCCAACTCTGTGGTCTCTGTGCTCTTGGAGTCACAGAACTCTTTAGTCTGGAGAAGACCTTTAAGACATGTCTAGCAATTTACCTAGCACTACCAAGTCTGCTGCTAAACCATGTCCTTAAGCACCATGTCTCCCTTGAGGGAGTTTACATAAGTAAAATTTGCTGACGGTACTAATGTACATTTGACTCCTGTGTCTGTATCCTTTGTAACAACAGTGAGAGTAGTGGTCCTAGAACAGCCCTGGGGAACTCCACTGGTGGCTGGCTGCCAAGCTGATGTACCCTGTTTACTGTAGCTCTTTGAGCCAACCCCTCAACCAATATTCTTAGTTTTTTCAGATTAGCTAATAGGTCAGTTAGATCTTTCAAAACTTTGTAACTTGTCCTTAGCTTCATCTGACTTTTTAAATGGTTTAAATCTTACTTATTAACTGAGGAGCCTTTTGAAATTTCTGTAACTGCTGTTTCTGTGAAAGGCTTAGTTCACATTCATGAGTGATCAGTAACTGTTTTTCCATGCAATGCTTGTTGTTACACTGAATATTCACCTTTTGTGCTATATGCTTTTGTTGGTGTAAGTAAAATATTGTGCCAGTCACATAAGAAACACAGCTTTTGGTCTTCCTTCCTGTAAAAACAAACATATATTTTGGATTTATTCCATCTCAGTTAAAAAAAACTGTTCCTGCTCTCGTGCACACCCTTGATGATGCTCCTGGAAAGGCATAGGAAAAGATGTTGGACTGGAGCAATTTGTTTTGTCATATGAAGATAAAACTTCTAGTGCTTATTATTAATGTGCAGGTACTCCTGAAAGAATAAAAGGGAAAGAAGAAAAAGAAGGTAAGGAGCATGGAAATTCAGTGCTACCTGTTGAAGCTGACGTGATTCTCGACTGAACTGTAAAGTCACTGGGTTTATTGGCAGCTTTGAGTGACAGCGTAAGTCATGAAAATGAGCAGTGAAACCACTGTGGATTTTAGAAGGAGCTAATGCCATGTGTCAGAGGAGAAGTGGTTCCATGCACCCTGTTTTCTGTGCAAGGTTTCCTCTTTTGATGAGGATGTGGAAAATGCTTTGCCCTAATGTTTCACGCTGTCCGGAAGGCTGTGCTGGGTTTGGCTGGGATAAAGTTTTCTACATAGAAGCTGGTAGGTGATGTACGTTTTGGATTTGTGCCAGAAGCAGTGTTGACAACACGGGATGCTTCAGCTATTGCTGGGCAGAGCTTACACAATCAAGGCCTTTTCTGCTTCTCACATCACCTGCCAGCAGGTAAGCTGGGGGTGGGCAAGCAAGAAGCTGGAAGGGGACACAGCGGGGACAGGTGACCCCAGCTGACCAAAGGGATATCCCAGACCACATCATGGCACAACAATAAAACTTGGGGATGGAGGGAGAGAAGTTTGCTAGAGCTGCTGTTGCTTGGGGACTGGCTGGGAACTGATTGGTTGGTGGAAGCATCTGGAGTTTCTGTCACTTGGTGGTTTGGGGACTCTATTTTGCTTTGGTGTTTTGGCTTTTTTTCCCCACTTACTAAACTGTCTTTTATCTCGACTCACCCTTTTCATACTTGGGGTGGAGGTGGGGGGAAAATAGTAAAGTGAACAGCTGCTTATTTGGTAAGCACTTACCAGGGTACAAATTCCACTTGGAATATAGGTGCTACTTCAAATAACACAAAGAATTTACAGACTTAGTAATTGCATTTTCAGTCTTGTGCTGGTAGTAGATACTCTGTCCTGTATCATTTATCTTTAAGGTTGAAGAATCAGTTGGAAACATTCCTTATAAGAAAGAACGAAGGAGAAATCTTATGTCAAGCCAAATACACTGAACCATAGCTATATCCTTAAACTCAGTGCATTTTTTCCAAATGGATAGAAATCCAAGTTTGGTCCTCTTTCATTAAGTGTTGTTACAATTACCCCTTACTCTTTCCCTGACCATAAATGTTTCTTAGCAGTCCATTCCTCAGCAAAACAAAGCTAAGTGTTTTCTAATGCTGCTAATTACCTGTTCAGTGCTGCAGGACCTTAAGGGAGATCTACATGCCTCACAGCAGAGGCATCAAAACCAGCTCTGAACAAGCTGCTTAGCCACTGGAAGGCAACAACACTGAAGCACTGCTCCCCTAGGCATTGTGCTGTGCAATCAGATTTAGTCTTGAGGGAAAACAGGTTAGAGCTCCTGCCTTGGGCTCTGCTGTTCGGCTGCTGTAAGAAAGCAAATGCTGCCTGAGCTACTACAGCAGTCCACCAGCATCCCATGAACATCCCATTGACCCAGGTTATGCTGTGTGATAGTAGTTTGATCACCTTTCATGTACTCAAGACTTGTTTGCATTAAAAAAGTGGCTTAGATGGTGAACACCACCTTTGAGAGTAAAGGATCTGCCACTTACTTTGTCCTGGCAAATACAAGCCTCTAACTGCTAGTGTAGTTTGGCCTTAGCAATAGATTCCTGTTCTTCCACGTGTCTGCTCCCTTTCCTTACTTTTTTGCTTTTGTGAATAAACTTCTGCATCATCAAGAATAGTTCAGTTTGCAGGCTTTTTTTGGTAGGAATTAACATGTTGTTTCATTGGTTACCTCTCTTCAGGTGGTCAGAAAGCAAACAGCTTAATCATTTACTATACTATCTTTCTTAGTTGGTGGGTGTCACTGTTAATCCATGTTAAAAACTTCTGCCCTTTATCTGAAAAAAAAGAAGATACTGCAACTTAAAATAGCTCCTGCTCCATCCAGGAGTTCAAGGGAACTCCTGATATTGCCTACTACTATATAAATTTTGCCAGCTTGCTTCCTGTAACAATACTGCGTCTCTGTTCCATGATGTTGGTGGACTTGACACACTTTTTGGGAAAGGAGTGGAACAAGAATAAAAAATAATAATACACAGCCACAGTAGTTGCATATCTGTTGTACTGATATATTCCAGGCTTGTGTGGTTTTTACATTTATATAGTTTACATTTTGCTTGACCCATAAATAACACTTGCAAGATTAAGAAGGCCATAGTTTAGAGAGTATTTACATAGCCCCACCATGCATACAGAGCTTTTAATACCTAGTACACAAAATTAAGCTGTTCTGCACTAAATATTTTTCAGCATTTTCAACTTAAAACCTCTGACTAAAATACAAGCAATATTTCCTCCACGATGCTGCTGTTTAAACCCCTAACAAATCTAGTTTGATATTGTAGCAAACTTGTTCAAATTCAGGGATATAAAAATATTCAACTTTTAAAATTTTTAACTGTACAATATGTACATTAGTATTTGCACTGTTAAATTATGAATACATTTAAGCCTATGAAATACTACATTATAAATATCAATTAAAAAATTATTTAGAATTGCAGCTAATACATTTGAAAACCTGGATGATGCATTTGCAAAGACACAATTCTGGAGCCTAATCCTTTAAGCCCTTATGAAAGTCTTTGTTATGTAAGTGGACTCATTGAATTAATGGGTGTTACATGCCTGAGCAAAGGACTCCAGCAGTTGTACCTTTCTCTTTCACTGATGGGGAACTGGAGGGACACAGCATAGAAGACATCACCACTCTTTGGCAGCCAGGTCCAGTTTAAGCAGCTTAATTAACATCTTCCTTTAAACAGACACACACTCACACACAAAATCCTTTTGGAGGGATGGAATTCTTGAAATAATGTGGAGGCCATGGAAGTTCTATCAACTATTCACTGCTGCTCTTGAATACATTAAGGCCTCCAGCATTTCAACTCCCAAGTTCTGTGTTTTTTGCCTCCTTAATAATGGACTCTTTGGAAAAAGAGCATTTTCCCAAATGAAAAAAGGAAGGAAATTTGAAGGAGAAAGACTATGCTTTTATCAATAGAGAAAGGGAACAGCATGGAGCCTTCTTGGTGGTAAGAGGAAAAAGTCAAAGATCACCCTGTGAGAGTATAGCACAGGTCTGATGCTTTTACTAATCTTTGTTGAACCCCCTCAAATAATTCAGCTTAGGTGAACAGCAAGCATAAAATAAAATGTGTACAAAACATCTGCATGAGGAACTGCAGTAACAGTAAACCTAGCAATATCTTGTGCAGGCTGTCATTTTGGCATGGTGACATTTCCCAGTATTACTTCTACAAGGTAAACTCTGGTTATCATTGACACTGGCAAAGCATTAAGAACCTTAGCAACTTGCCTAATTATTAATATAAAAAGATGTGGTTCAGACTGTAGCTACAGAGTTAACTGCCCTTCCCAACTGTTAAAAGCAATTTAAGAAATGATGCAGTTTTTTCCTTTGTGTCCCCTCTTCTTCTTCGATTTGGTTGTCCTTTGTCCAAACTGAGAACTAGATAATGCGGCAGTTGGACCAGAAAGGTCATCTGTGTAGTATGGGTATCTCAGCGATCGTGGCTGTGGAATTGGCTGTCCTAGAAAATAGCCTTCCTCTTCAGAATCGGATGATGAGGATGAAGTTGAACACCAGGAGTCATCTTCCTCACCATACAATCCAAAAAATTTATCAACCAGCTGGTTCCTCAGTGCGTAGTCAGACCGCGTGTGGGCATACTGTCCGTACAGCTCTGCGTTTTGGATGTATGCCTGGATCTCACGTGAGCTTCTGTTTTGAATAAATTTTTCATGATCCTGAGGGGAGTAATAACGAAATCTCTCTCTTGGAGAACATCTTCTTTCTGCAGCCAAGTTAAGTGCATTATCCGAACGAGACTTCCTACTTCTTCTGCGATGATGAGAAGGTCTATTTCCACGGTCTTCAAAATGGTAAACACGCCTACGAGTCCTTTCACTCATCGGAGGCTGACGTATTTCAACATTGTCGTAACTTCCATTATCAATAACATCATCTGAAAACTTTACTTGCTGTGGTCTAGACTGGGATTTAGATCTCCTCAGTACAGGCACATGCACTGGCTTTTCTTCTGGCAAAACCTTTTCCTGACACAACTCTGAGCTCAGGCTCTTCAAGGACTCTGTGCTCCGGTGCAGCATCGATGAATTCAGAGTTCCCATGTTGCTCATTTTCTCACAGTCCTCTACTTCCAGTTCTTGGAAAGTTTGTAAAGAGTAGAGAGATGGTCGTGGCTTGCCTTCTCCCTCCATTGAAGCTCCTGTGGCGGGAATGGAGAAAGGAGGAAAAGGAAAATTAGAGGACTAGCAAAGACAGAAGTGTTACAACAAAACAGTAAATATTGCTCAGCAGTAAAGCAGACTTTATCAGTGTTTTTCAGAACTGTTACCATGAGTAGCTTCATAGAAGAGTAAGCTTTGTTTTGACTGAACATATTGAAGTATTTGCTCTGATTACTGAAGTTAGGATATCAAGAGCAGAAGAAATTTAAAATCTGTAAACAGCTCTAGTATGCACACTGCTAACCCTCTAGGAACCATTTAAAATTGCTCTAGAGTATGTGTTTGGTATTTCTAAGGCTAAAATATTCTATGCTTCTGGTATCACTATATTCAATATTCCAGCTGTTGCTATAGGAAAGATAAGCTTACTGCCTCACTGAGAAGGATCCTTACCCTCCAAAAATAATCAGGACTAAGCTGGCCTGATTTACTCCAGGTTTGTCTCCAATGACCATGCACTCCCATAACAGCATCATCTGCCCTCTGACCTTCCCAGGTGCAATACCTCTAGTTCCTCTTCTTCCTGTCCCCCCCAAACCAAGCTGCCCTCTTCAGTTCCTTTGTTACTGCTTGGGCAATGCAGCATATGGTTGGTCCTGAACTACAGGAGTAGCTACAGTAGCTCCAGCTTATAGGAGGAGAGGAATTGAGAAGAGGATAGGACAACTTTTTAAATAGGTATCTCATAAGAAGCTCCCAAGCTTGTGGGTTTTTTGTACAGAAATAGGAAAGGAAGGTTAACCCAAACACACTTGCAAATCCGTGTGTCTAATTTCAATCACATTTGACAATCCCAAAAGTGGATTATCAGTTCAGTTAATGGAGAAAGAGATTCTCATAAAGCTCATTTCCCAAGGGTAAGAAAGTTACTGTCCTTTCAGATTTTCTACTTGTTTTAACAAGCAAATCAGAAAAGCACCTGAAGTGTTTTGCAGATTATCTTTAATATTATCCTAGTATGTAATGCAACTTCTACTTCAGGTAAATTAAATCCTTCTTTGCTTAAAGCAGTGGTTTGTGTATAACAAACACATAGTTCAAGACCACTCTTGGTGTGTTTATGGGGATTTTGTTATAAAGCAAAAGAAAGAGAATTCAAAAGGGAAATAAAAATAGTTTAAGTAGCAGAAATCTATATTGTGGAAGAATATGCACCTGATAAAAGCAATTGCCCACTTTACACACATTTCTTGCTGCTGCAGCTTTTTAGAAATTACAGATATGAAAAGTCCAAAAGAAGAGGCGACTTACAAGTGACCTCATTAATGTTTATAAATGTGTAAAGGGTGAGTGCCAAGGGGATGGAGCCAGGCTCTTTTTGGTGATGTCCAATGACAGGACAAGGGGCAATGGGTGGAAGTTGAGGCATAGGAAGTTTGATGTAAACAGAAGGAGCATTTTTTTTCACTGTGAGCGTGACGGAACACTGGAACAGGCTGCCCAGCGGGGTTGTGGAGTCTCCTGCTCTGGAGATATTAAAAACCTGCCTGGATGCATTCCTGTGTGATCTGGTATAGGTGATCCTGCTCTGGCAGTGGGGGGGGACTAGATGATCTTTCAGGGTCCCTTCCAGCCCTTGACATTTTGTGATTTTGTGATTGTGAAAATATGCCAACGCCTCTCCTTCAAAATCAGTCATTTTCCCCTCATTACCTGTTATGTTAGATAAAGCCAAAGAATCCATTGAGTCTCGAACACTTTGTTCTTGCTGTTTCATGTCAGACAAACATTCAAGTGATCCTCCATACCATGGTGTTTGGTCATGTTTGTATTCTGATACCCTGTGTTCCATGTCTAGTTCCTGGATCTTTCTGCTGCTGGCAGGGCCTGGGTGACTGCCATATGCAGAGTCACCCAAGCCATCTTGTGACTGAGCCCAGTACATGTCTGATTGATACTTCTTACTTGCTAGACTTGGATTATTTTTTTTCAAGTCCAACTTGTTCTTGACAATGCTATCAGAAATCCAGTGTTCGCCTGATCTAATATCTACTTCAGCAGGCTGCTGGAAGAGGCTTTTATCACCAAACTTCAGAAGAAGCTGAGTCATGTAATCTTCATGTTCAGCCCATTCTTCAGGGTCTTCAGGCATTTCTTGCTCTACTCTCCCTTTCCAGAAGTCTTCGTTAACAAAGCTTGCCTCTTCCCTGGAAAGGCTTAGGTCATCCATCTTACGAGAAAGTGTGTCATCAGCACTGCCTGAAAGGCCAGGGAATTTGTAATTGAGAGCTGGTGACAGCAGGAGAGACTGGCGGCACTGGTCGGCTGACCGGCTGCTTTTTCCCATGCGAACGCTCCTCCTGGAATCTCTGGAGCGAGCAGACTGAAATGCAGAATCAGAGGAGTCGGAGGCATGAACATCCTCTCCCAAGCTGCAGGTTTTTGAACAATAAATCTGCCCTTGCTTTGGAAGGAAGGGGCAGCCAAGCAAAGATGTCTTGCACTGAGCACAAGAAAAGCAAGTCTCTGTGGCGTGCCAGTGCTGTCCATCATAGGTCATCTGAGCATGGTCAACACCTGGAAAGGGAGGAAAAAAACAGTGCTTGTTGGAGCTTCTCTAAAAACAACTACTTGCAGAGCCTACGCTTCTGGATTGTGAAAAAAATGCATAAACTGGCTTTCCCCTAATTTAAGCTTAATACTTTAAAAAGACACACTTACCAATGTGTTCCCCACAGGTCTCACAGTATTCTGCATAGAGAGATTCGAAACAGTTGCAGCAGAATGGTCGCCCATCCTTCATGATGTATCTCTGTCCACCCAGGATTGTCTCACACTCGAGGCAACAGAAGTGTTTCATGTGCCAGTGGCGACCTTCAGCTTCTGTACACTCATCAGCAAAAATTATCTTTACAGAGATAAAAAGCAAAGTTTCAGTTAAGTGCCCAAAGTCTCACCTTGAGAGTTAAAAGGATGCAAAATACCTTAACCATGCAGTTCACACACTAAATTTATTCTTATTTAGCTGCCTTTTGAATGCAAGGATAGAAACAATAATCTCCTGTAGCAACTGCAGCATTCGGATCTTTTCTATAACAACAACAAAAGGGAAAGAAAAAAGGAGAAAAAAATAACTGTATTTTCTAAAGCAGAAAAAAAGGGAGAACATAAACAATATAAAAAAGCCTTCTATCAGGATTATATTTTTGAGTATTTGTACTAACTCAATCTACAAGACTGAATTCTAAATACAAACAGGCAGGTGCTTTCTAAGTACTATCAGCCTGCTTGTGGTGTTGTGAATCTGATATGTCAAACACTCCTCAGTCTTCAAATGCAGCAGAGTCCTGCCACCTTATAGGTGTGCATCTGAAGTTAGTAATTACCCAAATGAAGCAGTTTGTGAACCGAAAAGGAGGGCAGATTGGCTGTAGAATGTCAATTATTTACCTCATCACAGGCTGAACATCGAGGTTTGAGAAGCTCTGCATGGTGTCTGCCACAATGAATTTTTCCATCTTGGTAGAAGTAGATCAGGTCAACAAGCAACTCATTACACGTGAAGCACACAAAACATGAGGGATGCCAGCACACACCTGGTCCAGCTCTTGAGGCAAAAACAGCAACTTCACCCCCATTCACTTTTGTACCACACTTGGGGAAAAAAAAACAAACAGTAAACACACTTCCCATCCCAAACCACTAGCTTCTAGCATTTAACTTTAGTAGAAACAGACAGTCAAATATTTAGGTTTTGTTCCAAAAGTGGAAAAGCATCCTTAATTTATGTCTAAATGAACTCTGTGCATCAACAAACCTTTAGTGAATAGAAGTTATGGTAACATTTTTAAGCATATGATGTTCTTTCAATTGTCATTACCTTGGGCAGCAACAGGGTTGGGTTTTTGGTTTTTTTTTGAGTAGGAAACACCAAAGGTTCAGTTAATTCCCAGGAGTCAAAAGTTTTGCTTAAGCAAGCCCTACATTCTTTCTATTTACATGCAGTATCAAAAATATAATCTTCTCTGTGTGTTCACAGAGCGATAAGCTTACATTTAATACTGAGATTTAGACTGTTCAGCCTGCTAGTTGGCTTGTTGCACCAGTGGTGTTACCTGTTCACAAACTGCATGCATTACTGCTCTCGAGAGTAGCTTAATAGTGCCTCGGCCCAGAGCCTCTTTTTTTCGCTGAGAGCTGAACATCTGCAGTTCCTTCTTTTCCTCTTCACTTAAAGACTGGCAGTATCTCACCTAGGAGTGAAAACACAGGAGAGCTTATTTTAGATGCTGAGCTGCTAAAGTTACAGGTTAATAAGTGCATGTAGGCAAGAAATTCATCAGGAGTGCTGGCACTCATGAAACTTTTCCAGCTTGTGGTTTTTACCATCTAAATAGTTACCTAATATAGCATCATGCAGAAGTAGTACAGAGGGAGATTTTGCATTACAAGGGAAAAAAAATAACCCTCTGTGTTGGGTGGTGAGATAAAGCTGGGAAAGGGGGGAAAGGTGGTAGGGGGATTTGGTTACCCTCTTCTGGGGATTTTGGTCTCCGGAAGGGGTGTGGTGTGTTTATTACCTTTTTTACTGTATATTTCTGTAAATATCTGTTGTATCTTGTAAATATTTGCTTGTATATTTGCATTGCTGTAAATATAAAGCTTCATTTATTAACTTCCAGTGTGTTTTTCTGAGTTTTAGCCAGGGTTTAAAAAGGCTGGGGGGCAGGTCACTGCAAACCCACTACAGCCTCCTAAACTAGTAAGTTGTCTAGGCAAGAAATAAGGTTTAAAAAAGCCAAACCAAAACCTGCTGCTATCTGAAAGTAATGGAAGTCAGCCATAACATTGTCCATTAGATTTATGGTTAAGTGCCCACTACTAAGTATTGCAGTATGCACAAGATCTTAAGCATTGACACCCCCGCCCCTTTTTCCTACAAAGAGGTTGTTTGTTATTTCCACTTCTACTCCAAATTGCACTGCATATCTGAGATGCAAACCTTTTACTACCACAAAGCATCCTTTTTGTGTGCTACAATGCAATTCCAGGAATTTGTAGGTTCCTGGTAATTGGTGGGTGGCTGCAAACACTATAAACCCAACTTCTGTTAACTTTATTGCAGTGATACCAGCCCCCCCTAACAAGCAAAGGCAGTGTCCTTCCAGACAGCTCTTATCTGCACACAAGCCAACTGGACAGTTAAACAATGGACTCAGTGTACACACTGTGTTGCTTTATAGGTCAGATGCCACCGCAGGCCGCAGTTCAGGCTTGTAATAAATAGACAGGTAGGTAATTCTCCACATAAAACCTATCAGGAGACGTAAGCCCTGATGGTGCATCCTAAAATCTGTATTTACCTCATTATCATGGGGTGGCAGCTGATAGAGAAGTTGTTTAATTCGATGTTTCTCTCCAGGGCTGTTAACATAAGGGACCTTCTCTTCTGGCAAGCAGGCAAAATACAGCTGGACCTGACCAGGAGGAACGTAAGAGTTCAGACCAAGAGGTGCACATCATCCATGCATTGCAAGCTTACTTCAGCTACTGTTTTATCTCAGGTCTCATTTAGGCAGGAAGAAGGTTACGCTACATTAGATCTGTGACAGGGTTTGTGCTGAAAATAGGAGACCCAAATGAACCAGCTCAGCAAACCTGAATTGTCTCTGATAAAACTAGCACCCAGCTGCTGAATTGCTTTTCTGGAATGCAATTTGCAGTCACAATTAGGGGGGTATCATAAATTATGCACATTTAATGTTCTCATTATTCCCACCCCCTTCAGGGCTGGTCAGCAATCCCATGGAAATTCCAAGTTTCCCTCTGCAATTTACCACATAAGGCATGAAGCTTTCCAGAAAACAGCCACTATATAAACAAATTTCATTTGCTCTCTGCATTTTACACATTGTTGAGACAAAGATGTTTTGTAGTCTCCTGCTGATCAGGTTCACCCAAAGCATCAGCTTTCATTGCTTCCATGTGGGCTTTGGTAAGAAGGTGGAAACATCCTTCCCTTGGGAGGAGGCTAGATCCAGCAAAAATTTCAATCAGATGCAAATGAACTAAGACATTTTCACAGGCTGCATGGTTTTTATAAAGAAATCAATCTTATGTGTACACACCTATCAACCTTCACTCTTTCCCCCCCCCCTTCTTTCAGAACAAAATTATGACAGGAAAGCTGTAATGAACACTATGACAAAGCCCAATGGCAAAAAATATTTTTGTGGAACAGTTACAGATTTATTGTTTTTCCTATGCAGTTTCCAGCTTGTCACGAGGCCTGAGGCTGTAAATAAGAGATGAGTATTGGCAAAAATATTGCTTGCCATCAGATTTAAATAATGGTCAGGTCAACAGCTTATTGCTGTGCAACACAAGATGAAAAAGAAGCAGTAATCAGTCACCTGACTCAGGAAGCGATTGGGAAAGATTGTACAAAACATTTAACCAAAATTGAAACATCAGAAGCCCACTGCAAAGCCACTCACTACTGCCTGTATTACTTCAAGAAGCTACAGGAAAAGATAACAACATGCAGTAAGAAGTGAAGATTTAAAGATCCTTCTTGTGCCCTTTTCTCAAGTTTATTGCACTCTTCTCAAATTATTTTTGGGAAAAAAACCTTTAGTTTAAAGTTTGAACTAGCTGGATTATGAGCATTGCTGGGACATCTAATTGCACTGGCAGAATGTTAGCTTGCTGTTCATCAGATTCTTATATATGACTAAGTAAATGATAAAAATAATTTTGCTAAAAGTGACCCAGCATTTGTCATTCCTGCTGACTTGTTACTTTATTCATGATTAAGAAAATCTCTACATGGCAAAAATAAGACATCTTCAGGCTGTGTGAGCTTGACACCTGAAGGAGGGTTGCTCTGCATGTTAGCAGATGCTACAAAGCTATTCTGTCCATTTAACACCGGTCTGAATTCTGAACATTACCAAGTACACAGCTTCTAAATGGCCACAATGAATACCCATGAGAGCTGTTTTTTATCTCCCATAGCGACTTTTCTGTTACTGTGATGTTGTAGAAGAAGAAATGAGAAAGGGGAAGAAACAGCTCAACCGACATGTTAATGTCAGATTCAGAGATCACACAAAAGAAATCCCAGCATGAACAAATTGCAGGTGTACAACTATTTCAACAAGCGTAACATACACCACTTGTCACACTAACACAGCCCTTTCATTTATGTGTGCTGTAGTAGCATACACATTCTAGATGTCAGATACGTTATTATTTAAAGAGTTGTATTTAAAGAAGTACTGGCCAAGTAGCACAATGTCATGAGGTATGCCATGAGCTTCAATTTATCCTAATAGCTTATTTCAAAAAGCAAACAAATTTCTATGATGCTTTTAGCCTTGACACCGCATACCTCTGCAGCACATACTGAAAAGTCTCAACTGGGAATGTGTTTGTTTTTCACATGAAACTCCTCAACATGGAAGATTTTAGGGTCCCTACACAGAGCTTCACTGGAATAGGACAAAAAACAAGAAGTGAAGAGTTCTATATGAACTTCATAAGAAGTGAAGAGTTTTATACGTGATAAAAATGTAATGAGACTTGCAGAGGCAGCATATCACTCCTTTACACAGTCCTTGCAAGGCTTATTTTAAAAATGCAGAAGCATAGTTGGTACCTGCTCTGGTCTGAGGCCTGGGGGAACCCAGGCATATTCTTCCAAGGCACAGCCAGAATCATCATCAGACGTTGAGCTTCGCTGACAGCCAAAACCAAGATTGTTGGCTTTGGCCTCCATCTCCAATGGCATAAGTGTGAAGTGTTAAATATTTCAGCTGCAGCTCATCAAGTACTTGATCTGGAAGAAGAGATTAACAGAGCTTTAATAAAACTGAACATGCAAAAATTATTTATCAGCACAAATGATCTTAAAACAGTTTACTGTTCCTTGAGTTGCCCAGAACAATCAGTGATTGAAGCACCATTACAGCTTGCCACAAGCAATTCAAAAGCGCTTAAAATAGTTATAAAAATAGAACTAACCAAGAAAAAGAAAACTAGACACACACTACCAAGTTCAACAACCACAAAGTATTTCAATATTAACATGGCTTCTTTAACACTTCAGCTTGTGTCACATCACAGGTTCTTTGCAGGTCTATCCAGGAAAGACTCACAGAGCAGATACTACCAAAAGGAATGACACAGAGTTCTTCCTCAAGTTCTTAGTGCCACTATTCTAGTAACACAAAAGACATGACAAGCACTTGACAGAAAATAAAGAAGTTATTGGAGAGGGGTGGTTGTGTGTTTAGTGTCCCTTTTTCTCCACACAGAGCAATGAATATCTGCTGGATTCCTCTGAGAACTTTGCTTTAGCTGTATTGGAGTGGAAGGGCGTTGGTCCAGTTAAATATCTGAAATCCAATTATCCCAGATTAGGCTCTGTAAAACGCATCGTGATTGTTCTGTTAATTTAAAACCCTACAGGGACATACTTCTTTTAATTCATGAAGCCTGCAATGCTTAATATCAGAGAGTCACAAGGCACAGGAGGCCCTCACAGACATCTGTAAGCATTCTGCAGTAAAAAGCTTATTAAGATAAATATCTTACATTAATTCTAGCAGAAGTTATTAGGAAATTCAGACCAGGAATTTCAGTGAAGTATAGATAACCAAAAGCAGAGTGAATGTATCCTACCATGACACACATCATGACTAGTGGGCTTAGAAACAGGCTTGGCTTTTAAGCATGACATTACACATGAGCTGTGCCTTCCCCATTTTGGCAATTGTTTTACCTCTTCATCTAAATACAGATGAAACTTTGTCAGTGCTAGATCTGAGCTGTAGAAAACTTGAATAGTCTTGACATAAAACCTGGATGGTGGGTCTAAAGGGGAGAGCAATCAAAAAACTTATGATGGGTCCCACATTACATTTCCAGTTTCTTTACCACCAGACTAATTACTTGCTGCTAGGTGGAAGAAATATGTAAGAATGAGTACCCAAGTATTCTGCTAGTTACTCAATGGAAGTTTCTCCTCCTTCAAGTGTGAGGCACCAGCTAGTGCCAGGCTCTTTGATTCAGGATGTAAATCCAAACCTGCTCCAGGAAAGTGGCCACATGCATCCAAAGCTACAAACTCAGAGAAATGATGATATTCAGTATTACACAGTCTATCTACCCCCACTTTCAATATGTCTATATAGTCCCATACAAAATAAAAAGAGATGGGATTACTTAGCTCTTCTACTGGGCTAGTGCTCAAGAAATAAACTTGTTCAACTTTACTCCAGAACCTTCTGGTTTTAAAACATACACACTACTTCTAGTGCGCTGCTAAGAAACCAACACACTTCTATTAATTGCACTTCATAGCTGTGCTGTAATAAAAAGATTAATTCAGTATTTGAGAGGCAAGCAAACCTGCCAACCTCCTCTTTGAGAGCAAGCTATTTCTACAAATCCTGTGAACTGTCAGACACATTTCTGAAATCTTACTCTAGTTAACAATGGAAAGTTGGCAAAAGAGCTTCTGAGCTCAGTATGACCATACTACTCTTTCTGCCATGGAAGGTAGGTAAAACCAAAGTTAATCCTAAAAGCTCAATCCTATATATGTAAAATACAAAGACATCTAGATCCATTGAATTAGTTTCCTCCAAATTATAAGATAAGTGATACAGAACTCTTTCCCCTTTCCACATACTAATAGAAATGCAGTCACAGAATCATAAAATACACCTGATTGGGAGAGAGCTCAAAGACCATCCAGTCCAACCCTCAACCAAGCATTGGGTATGTTCTTTTTATTGCTCATATAAAATTTAAGCATGAGGAAGGAGGTACAGAGGGATACTGCGATGCAGTTATGAAATCACTCTAGCAAAGAGCAACAGCAGTGCTGACTGTTCAAGTCAGATGGATGGCAATGGTTAGGTTGGCAGCTGATGTCCCATATCATATATACTCAAATAATTCTTAAATGAAAAATCACTATGACCATCAATGAGAAGCCCAAGTCTTTCCAAGATGACCTTAGCAATAGATGGATCGCTTTGCACTTTCCCTTCAGAAACAGGTACCTGGCTTACACGCCACTCACTGATGCCTGAGTTGCTATTTCCAATTATTACAGTATTGCAACACAAGAACTTGTGTTGGTTAGACTCTTGCTTTTGAAGAATTCACTCCTATCCAATAACCCAACAATAAAAAGAGTCACTAGGCAAAACACCTTTGCTAACATTTCATTAGGCAGTCTAACCTCAGTTGCACCACAGGAGTCAGATCTGCTATGTAGTTTAGCCAAAGATACAAGTTCAGCTTTGCCAGTCCCCAGGCACTCAGGCAGGGTGTACCTGTGGCTCACTCACACAGAACTCTCACCAGCACACAGGTAATTGAGTAATTGCTTCATACTGATTGTTCCAAAAACTTTTCTCTGTAAGATGGAAGATTAACTTCTCTGACTACTTTTTTCTTTTGAACAGCAAACAGATAACCCAAAAGTTGAATGCAATAGGCCTTGCTACCTTTTTTGAGGATTTCTGAACTAAGGCTACATGCAACTTCTACATGGCAAAGAGCCACACTAGATGATGTTGTATAGCAAAGGTACGTAAGTGCAGGAACATTGCCTAATTTCATAATTCCAAAGGAAGACAATGTGTTGGTGTGAACAAGACCATAGTGCTTTTCCACAGAGACTGATCATGCCCGGGTTGCCTTTGACTGTTTCAGAGAGCATGTATTCTAGCTCCAACAAGAGAAAACCACAGACCCACAAGCCCACTTCCCAGTGGTACACGGCAGGATGGAAGTACAGCTGTTAGAAAATCAAGCCACCTGTTAAATGTGACTTTACCATCAGGGTGTTCCTCCCCAGAGAAGGCACTTGGAAATGTTTAAAGAGAGGTTCATAAACCTCCATGACACAAGATTACTGAAAGGACAGCATTCACTTTAAAACGCCACCATGGAGCTAATGCTAAGCCAGCTATAAAATGACTGACAGTGCACCATATATCAATACGGCCCTGTCACAAATACTGCGATGTTGCTCAGAATTAGGTTTCTAAACCAGCCTTCCTTAACAGCAGGCTATCTGCAGAATTCCTTTAGCAACTGCTTGTTTAGGAGTTCTCCTTCCTTTCCTGCTCAAGTGTAATTTGGTTTGCATTTTAAAACTACAGGGTTCTTCCTCCCCACCCCCAAACCACACTACCCTTCAAAGTGATCTGTTTAAAATGATTGCATCCTAAGGAGGACTCAAATGAATATAAACAACAGCTGAAAAAATAAATGCTTTCAGAGGGATGAGTAGAAAGGTGGTCTTTCTACTCTTGCCATAACATCTACAAAACACAGTGAGGATGTTTTGCTTTGCTTTCTTAAGAGTCCGAAACATTTTGAGGTTTCAACTCCATTCATATATTACTACAAGGTATTTCACTGGGAACTTGACAACTATCAATAACACAATTGAATTAAACAGCTAAAATTGTTTAAAAAAATAAAAGCAAGTAATATGCTTTTTTCTTCACTAATGTATTGAGACAGATGTATTATGACAAAGTTCTTAGAAGAGAAACTACACTTCTAACTACAAAACAAAATATCAGGATATCAAACTCAGTGCAAAGCTACTGCTGAACCCCATATGAAGGTCACTATGTGCTAGAATTTTCAACTCGCTCATTATGTTCACCCCTGACCAGATAGAGGAGGTCACGATTTGTGAGCACAGTTAGATAAACATCTCCTTGCCCATCCCCTGCTGTTTTACTCTGTCCTGCAGGGCAAATTGTTTAACAACTTTTTTGTTAGAAGGCTTGTTAACAAGGCTGTAGGGGATACAAGATGCATATCACATGCATCCATTCACAATGAAGGAGTTAAGATTAGCATGGTCAGCCCATTCACCTGTTTATTTAATCCTTGGTGCATGATAACTTCATTAGAAGAGGAAGGGTACAGTACAGCAGCAATAAACTACCATAGAATAACCATCAATTATTTAAAACCAATTTCCAATATGTATTACATGAATAACCAGAAAGTCCCATTCCATAGCTACAGCACAAGTAATGTATTTACAGACGGGTCTTACACCTCTGTATTTGGGAAACCTGAATTCAGTGTTGAAAAGCAGAATTTCATCAGCGCCATCGCAGTGACTTCAAGTATTGGGTCCTTTGAATAATGAACTATCCAGAGTGTGGGGGGAAAGAATGAAGCCTGTATACTTGTTCATTCAGCAGACCTTTAGATGGACCTTAGAATAAAGAATTTTTCTCCCTTTTCGTTTGCCAGCGTGCAAGGAGGGAAGAGTTAACTGCTTTCCCTTCTCTAGCATCCTACCGCAAAGATAGTTTTTGCAACTGGAAGTCAGATGATGCTTCTCAGAGTATTCCTTTTGATAAGATACACTGCAAAGACAGGCTACCTGCATTAACAAAAGGAGGAAGCCCGGTGGCAAAGTATCGCCCCCACAAGCACATCTGCCTAGGATGTGTTATGTTTGGGGCTGCGCAGCGCTGAGGGCAATACAAGCGCCCGCTGCAGTTAGGCAAGAACCAAACGTCTAACCGAGGAAGAGGTATTCTCACGGATACTTCTCTCCCCCCAGCCCCCGCTCTCCATGAGGGAGTGTACAGATTTAGAAAGAACGAAATCTTGCCTTTTACAGTCTCCCATTGATTTTTAAAATTCTATTTTAAACAGCAGGCAGACTTTACTCCAATGTACACATATACTCGGGTTTCACCCCGTCACCTGTTGGCTCCCGAACAACACCCTTCTTTGTTAGGGCTCACAGCCCTCATTTCAGACAAGTTTCCAGAGAAAACACTTCAAGAAAGTGTTCAGTAAGTCACCAGGATGGAGCTGTAAAAGTCCTCAAACTAATTCCGCGCATAGCCCAGTTTATTCTGACAGGCAGGCCGCCCCAGGTGCGCTCATCTTAGAGGGACCAGGACGATGCCTTCTTCATAAGGCGGATATCTGAGGGACATTTTTCCCAGTCCTTCCCAAGTTTCAAGGCCGTTACGATGGGTCACAGGCGCCAGAGGTCCCCCAGATCCCCCCGCCGGCTCCCCGCCTCTGCGTCGCGGCACCGGCCCCCGCCCAGCCGCTCTGGACGGGGACGAGCCGCGAGGGAGAGCCGGACCAGGACCCGCAGATTACCTATTTCACAGCACCGAAGGGTGGCTGGGCTGCAGGCGGCCCCGAGCGCGGAGGCGTAGGAGAGGTGATAACCGCTGCTGACCCGACCTCTTCGCTGCACTCACTGTTCTAAACCGAGCCCCTTTCTCAGCTGTCCCCCCGGGGCTGCAAAGACCGGCAAACCCGGCGAGGAGTCCACAGCTCCCCGGCTGCAGGACGGGCGCGCTGCTCCCCCTCTCTGTTCCCCTACCCAGTCAGGTCCGGAGGAGCGGCCAGCGTCAGGCACAGCCCCGCCGAAGAGAGGGGCAGCGGGGGGGACTTCTGCCCAGTCCCTGCCGGGCGGCGCCGCCACTTCCCCTCCTCGTCCCGCCTGCTGGGAGCACGGCGGGAGAGCTACCTGCGCCGCCCCCGCGCCCTCCTACCTCTCCACCCCCAGGGCTGTCAACCGGCGAGGGAGCAGCCTCCCCAGCGCTCCTACCGGAACGCGCCCCGGACCAGCACCGTCAGCGCCGATCCCCGGCATCTCCTGCTTGGGACAGGGGTGCGGCGGCCACAGCCCAGCCCCTCACCAGTTCCCCGTCGGCCGCGGGAGGAATTTCTCTCACTAACGATTTTCCTTTCAATGCGCTGCCCAAGGCCGAGGAGGGAGGGAGAGAGGAAGGGAGGAAGAGAAGCCAGGAGCCGCGCTCCAGCCGCCGTCTCCGCCGCCTGCCCACCCGGGGGACCAAGCGTTTGCAGAAGCAATAAATCTCCGCTCTCAAGACACGACGGATATGTGTTTTACCGACGGCGCTTTTGTTCGTGTTTACGCCAGAAATAGATTTCCCACCCCACCCTAAGCCGCGCTCCGGGGTGACCCTACTCGGCCCGGTCAGGGCGGTCCTCTCGCCCCGCAGCATACTGCGGAATTAAGGACCCCGGGGTAAGGACGAGAAAACATTTGCTGCAGATCGCTGTGTACGAATAAAAGTAACTAAAAAAAACCCCAAACACAAAACACTACGAAGCCGAGGACCACAGCGAGCAGATGCCCATCATTGCTTTCCTTGTCACATCTCAAGTGAGGAAGAGCTGTTCGGGCCCCCGCCTGTGCACAGTAAAGTGCACCTGGGCTACCTGGACAAACAACTGCCGGCCTTCAGTTTTACCCCACTACCACCCCCCAGTGTGGGCATAAAACGCCCCGAGAGGCGGGTGGTTTGTCTTCAAAGGCTGGCGGGCAGCTTCCCCTCCGGCACCGTGAATGTAACCGTGAACACCGTGCTCAGATTTCCTCTTTCCTCTTCCCTCCCGGCTCTTTGTTTCCCCTGGGAAGTCATTATCAAAGAGAACGACTGCCTCTCGGGGTCAAAGCGGCAACACCTCGCTGCGAGGGGCAGCGGGCAGCAGCAGGGAAAGCAAGCCGCGACTCGCCTCCCCCTACTCTCCCAACCCCCAACGAGGCCGGGGCTGCCTCATCCCCCCTTGTAGGACGGCGACTGACGGAGACACTTCGCGGACACTTATCGCTTCCCTCGGGAACCAATTTGCATGAGTTTAAATTCACTCTTCTAAATTTGAATGACTTTGCCCTCAGGGTGCTTTGGGGAGACGTCCCTGACGGGTAAAGGTGCGGCAGCTGCCGGGGGCAGAGACTCAGAAAAGCATTCCTGTCCCCACCCCTGTGTCCCTGGCGTGTCCCCCCTAGTCCCGACCCTGGCGCTCATCCGTGCACACGGGAGTTTCAAGACCGGCCAGGAAGAGTTGTCAGCCGCTGCTCCATTGTGCTGATCAACCATCGCCAGACGCAGCCAGACAGAAAGGCAGACTGATGGATCAGGACCAACGCTGAGCTATCTGATCTCGAGTCGCCAAGCCTATTCCGGATTAACGACGTTAAAAACAGCCGATCCCCATCACAAACCCGCAGTGCCCTGGCTTTACAGTTGTATTTGTCACCGTAAGGGCCAGCGAAGTATCGCACGGATCCAGCCCCACGAATTCAAAGCTGCAGTCCATGGCTCCTCGCAGTGGAAAAAAACTGCTGAAACTCCTGCAAATTAACCAGCCCCAATCCTTCCACACCCCTTCCATAAACAGTTCCACTGGTTGTACTACCCCCATTCTCAAATTGCTACGTTGTTTCGAGGTCAAAATTGGTGTATCACTTGGATGAACTAGAGACTGTCAGAGCTTTTGTCAGTGCTAGCTTTACAAGACCCAGGCTGTTTCTATTCTGTTTGTTGGACTAAGCAGACCCCATCTGGTGGCCAGCTGAACATCTGCCGACTCCATTCATCATTAATCAAAAATGGAAATGTCACGAATAATGTTTATTCTTCCCCACTACATGACTGAATTAAATACCAACAATTTGCATATATTGTCTACTCCTTTTCCAGGGGTGCCTGACCTTTTCTTAGCAGTTCCCTGCAGTGAGAGCTTACCGCATCTGCGCAGCACATTGCAAAAAAGGAGGATATCATTTGGGGACTTCTGCAGCACAACCAACTCAATGGCTGCAGATAAATTAGCAAAGTTTCTGGCTTACTGAGCTTACTGGAGCCAAAGAGGAGACACTCACTTTACTGGGCTGTGAAACTGTCCCCAGTCTTGCTAACACTTTCCCTGACGCCAAAATGTTTGAGGGTGTACAGAGACAGTTGGCTGCACTGCTCTATTTTCCTGGACTCTCTTGGCTTGCACACAGAAACTCCTATATTGTTCTGTGCAATGCACTCAAAGATTATCAGGCCAAAAACAGCTGTTCTTGCCTGAATTCATGTGGTCAGAAGATTTTCCTGAAATTACTATCTGCATGAACAAAACATTTGATTTTGATTTTAAAGTACCAGCAATGGAAAAGCCATCACAACTCCTGTTAAATCCATTACAGCCCTTATTAAACTGTTCCAACTAGTCTATTTATTTTTTTTTTAATAAAAAAAAAAGCTAGCTATATTTCAGTGCTCAAAAGCTGATTGTGAAGTACCCTTTAATGTTAGGCTAAAGAACCAGCTACCATAACTCCCTCAAGGCATCTGCAACTTGTGAAAGTCGTTCCTTAACTATCTCTTTTGATTCGGGCTGCTTCCACAACAACGTTTTGCTATGATTTTTTTTTTTACACAACAAATATGACAGCACACATACTAGTTATGTAAAGCATAAAATATGCTATAGAAATTGCCTTTAAAAAACCCAAAGACACTGAAGAAAAAAAAAAAAGGCAGAAAATGGCTTGCCCTTTAAGGCATGCTAAAAATTCTTGACTGTGGCTGGGTAGAGCTGATCCTTCAAACAAACAGATGTTTCAAGGGACCTGTAATAGATATGCAACCTTTTGCCCTAAGGTATTAGCACAAATTTAGTCTAGGTAACAACTTTCTTGTACTACTGACCACGCAAGGGGTGTTCTCTGGCCTGTAAGAAATTCCCTAAGGTATCAGTGTGGTTTTCCAATTTGCAATTATCCACATCAGGGAACAATCCCTGAGATAACTCTGGTAATTGCTACCTTTGTTGGCAGTCACAGGAGTGAGACCAGGGAGCAGAAAATGAAGTAATCTCTTGTGCTTCAGATCCCGCTTCTCTGGGTGGGACACGGCATAACACCCACCTCTCAAGCCCGATTAGTTCTGTGAATAAACAGAGGAGTTCACCATCTACATCATCACCCTTTAATGAACACCACCCCCACTCCAAGAGTTTTAATTAAGCATCATCTCATCTCTCCATTTTAAAGAAAAAGTCATGAGTCAGCTATGAAAGGTGAAAGTATGCAGTAAGGTGAATGGAAGCTACAATAAGAAAAAAGTAAAATCTGTGAGTAATAACTTTCTCAGACAAGTCAGTAAGAAAACAATTTAAAATACACCAGGTTTTGTGTTTTGAAACAAAACAAACCATGAAATGTTTTGCATGTTTCTGACAGCACAGGAGGAGTCCACAGAACAGGAATTACAGTTGCTCCCGAAGGGTTTATGCACAAATCAAAGCCTGCCTGATGCAGGCGGGTGTGCCCTTCAGGAATTTTAGGGACAATGACTCGACCTTGTATGGTCGTGCCCCCAGGCTACACAACACAGGGAGCTCTAGGATGCATTTACAGCTCCAAGGTCCTTTCCATCTTTAGAGTAGTCCCAGGTCTATACCTTGAGGGAGTAAAAAGGCCAGAATAAGAGATGTGGTTTCACCTTGGTTGCAACTGATCTACTGGAAAACCCAACCCAGTGAAAAAAATGCAGGTTTAGTTCCCTGGGCCTGCCAGTGTTATCACAAGGGAAACCAGGACCAACTCCCTTGTAAGGCTGGACTATTATGCAGCTCCAGGCTGTATTATCAGCTTCATTCCCTCTTGTCTCCTGGGAAAACTGGGTACCATGGGCCTTGCAAACACAGAGGAAAAGGGTCTTGCTCAACCAATACATAAATGGCCTGATCTCCAAGACCACAGTACATAATGCTCAATAGAACTGAAATTTAACTATGTTCACTTTTGTGCACTCACCTGCATCTTTAGATACTTGTGCATCTTGTCAAACGTGGGATAGGCCTCCTCTTACAGGTTAAGAATGTGGGTGTGGAAGTATGCTTTCACAGGTGGGAGCAGCTTGCACAGTTTTACCACTCTGTATGACCACTAGGAGATACCTGACACACTGGATGCTTTGAAGCCACGCTGCAGCCTTGAAGGACCCTAACGGACCCACAGAGCAAGGACACTCATGTTTCTGCCAATCTGCACCTACAGCCATAGGTTAACCTTTCTTGTGTTCTCCCCTTTCAATGCTGCTTCCTTCGGCACACCCAAATGGGGGAGTCTGGCAACAGCAGCGGATCACCATGTACTGGGGCCTCTCAGCAGTGTCAGACTGCTATCTTCCTGATTTTGGGGTTTTTTTGTTTGTCTTTTTCCGACTGCAAAGAAAGGGCATAGCAGCATCACCTCATGAGTTCTGATGGCTCCAAAGCCTGAACCTCTGCCTATTTTAAAATAACATTTAAATATAAATAACATTTAAAAATACGGAGAAAATCAGTTCTGTAAGAGATATGCAGGTAAAATACAAAAGAGATAATACACAACTGAAAGGGGATAATACAGGTATTAAAAGGAAAAGTGCATATGAAACGCAACAAGTTAAAAATCCTAAGCACTCTTGTCCTGCTCAGGTTGTGACTGAGTCAGGGTGCACCATTTCCACTTGTTGATTCATTCCCTGTGATCCTAACAGTCTGCTTGCCTCAGTATCAACACAACTGCAACGATGCCCCAAACTGCTTTAAAAAGTTTTTTTTTATTTTCATGCAGCAAACAAAGTCACAGGGACTTGCTAAGGCATGCAATGAGAGGCATCAAGGAGGGAAACAATGGCTGTGTACGTTGCTATGAAGAGTGAGGACTGGGTGGCATCAGCTACTGTGTGTTGGGAATGGCACATCTAAGAGAGTTACACTTTATTTCCTTTTCTTAAAATTCTCAGGACTGAAGACCAACACACCTTTTAAAACCACAACCCTGCTTTGCTTCAGGAGCCCTTCCTTGCTGGATGAGGCTAGGACTTGCTCCTGAACCAACAGGTCTGTTGCCGTATCTGGAAACTTAACCCCACAGGCTTTTCTGATGACAATAATCTTGATTTTATCATAGCTGGCTCTGTGCAGCCCACAGTCACACAGGCCAGGGGTAACCACCCGGGTGCCCACAGTACCACTGCAGCCACGGGCTCATGGGTGTGACCAGGGCTCTCCTAACCACACCGACACCCCTGGTTAATTAGCACCCTGTCTGCCAGGCTGCACAAGGCTCGATGAAGTGCATGGTACCAGCACATGCCTGCAACGCTTCCACAGGATCAAGAATTAACCAGGTTAGGAAAGACCTTCGAGATTATCAAGTCCAACCTATCACCTAAAGCCTTCTAATTAACTAAACTATGGCACTAAGTGCCTCATCCAGTCTCCTTTTAAACACCTCCAGGGACTGTGACTCCACTGCCTCCCCGGGCAGCCCATTCCAATGGCCAATCACTCCTTCTGTGAAGAATTTCTTCCTAATATTCAGCCTTGACTTGCCCTGGTGCAATTTGAGACTGTCTCCTCTTGTTCTGCCACTGGGTGTCTGGTAAAAGATCAACCCCCACCTGGCTACAAACTCCCTTCGGGTAGTTGTAGAGAGCAGTAAGGTCTCCACTGAGCTTCATCTTCTCCAGGCTAAACAACTTCAGCCCCTCAGCCACTCCTCATAGGGCTGTGCTCCAGCCCCGTCACTGGCTTTGGTGCCCGTCTCTGGACACATTCAAGGACCTCAACATGTTGCTTAAATTGAGAAGCCCAGAACTGGACACAGTACTCAAGGTGTGGTCCAACCAGTGCTGAGTACAGGAACAGAATGACTTCCCTAGTCCTGCTGGTCACACTATTCCTGATACAGGCCAGGATGCCATTGGCCTTCTCGGTCACCTGGGCACACTGCTGGCTCATGTTCAGTTGGCTGTCAACCAGTACCCCCACATCCCTCTCTGCCTGGCTGCTCTCCAGCCACTCTGTCCCCTGCTTGTAGTGCAGCATGGGGTAGTTGCGGCCAAAGTGCAGAACCCGGCACTTGGAGTTGTTAAAACTCATGACATTGGAGTGTGCCCATCTATCCAGCCTGTCCAGGTCCCTCTGCACCGCCCTCCTACCATCTAACAGATTGATACATGCTCCTAACTTGGTGTTGTCTGCAAACCTACTGATGAGGAAATTAACTTCCTTATCCAGATCATCAATAACGCCCCCTCTTTCCACCATATCTTCCCCTTTCCCACCTCACACTGCATTTTCCCCTTTTTACCCCCAAATCCCATCTGAGTTCTGTTGCAGTCTCCTCTCACCCCAGGTGTGACCACTTTGCCCTCCCTGCCCATCCCCTTTTTAATTGGCTTCAGGAAAGGCAGAAGCCTCAAATTTGCCCAACTGGGCAGAGGGATCCTCCTCCCATCATCACCGATGAGTGCCATGGTGCACACTGGGTGAATGGGAGTGGGATCTAAAGGCTGCAGAGCCTGGTGGCCCCCAAGTTAGGTAGGAGTAGGCTTGCTGATTGCTCTAACATCACCCATAGTTGCTGGCTGAGCCTCCTTACTTATGGTGAGCTCCTTTCTGTTTAACTGCTTCTTTCATCTCACTTGTAAAACTGTAAAAATGACAGCAATAAATCTGTGAAACATTTTGAGAAGCACTGAATTAACATGTAGATGTCTGAGAATCCCTAAGAAGGAAAATGGAATAAAACACAAATCTCATTGATACTCTTTTATGTCAGAGTGGCTAAAACTCTGTCTTGTTTTGTAACTAAGCTTTACTCAATAGGAGGTGAAATCCAGACCGCGTTAAGCCAGGTCAGGGCGCTACCCTGATGGGGTTCAGGATTTCATTTGATTAAACTGCTTGTCAGCCAGAGCTTTTACAAATTGTTATCCCAAACCATGTGTGTTTCTGCTTCAAACTGTACTCATTTTCACATGGGCTAAACAATCTCCTTTCACACCATTATGACTGCAAGCTGCAACTCTTCAGATGCTCTGTAGGTTACTTGGAAAACATACTGATTTGTTCCCAGATGGATAAAGGTATAAAGCTACTTGCAGTAGTCATAGCTCAAAGTCTGTAAGTCTGTTTTTCAGCACTCCTATACACCCCGTAAGACTCAGAGGTGTTTGACTTAAAATTCCAAAGGAGTAACAACAGCGACAGCAACAAATTTTAGGTGCTTGTTCAAGACAGCTGGACAAGATCTTCTCCTGGCAGTAGCCTGGGTGAAGACTCTTGCCTAAATTCAGGCTGGCATATGAAATGCCATCGCCCTTGTAAGAGATTCTCCTTTTCTGCAGGGCAAGGTTTGTTCCAAGGTACCTGGTAACATCAGTCTGAACTTATGTAGGGTAATTCTGATGGTTCATTCAACTATCTTCAAATTAGCATTTTTCCACTGAGAATGTCCATGTGGCCAATAGAGGAATCCAGCATAGCTTGTAATTGGTGTGTTCACAGCACACTGCCCCAGACACCATGTATCCAGGGAGATCAATCTGTGGGGGAAAGCCATCCTGTAAAGGAAGATGGGAACATGATAAACTTGAGTCCAACTTTAATTAAGCATTTTGGAAAGATAAGTGCAGCTTTGCTGGTAACAGAGGCTGACAGGGTGGAATTGCTGCCTGGACTCTTACTACCAGCCCAGTGCAAACACCCCATTATGCAACCAGGAGGTTGTTGCAGAGCTGGAGCTAATGTGCTTATTGAGTTACTTTTCAGCCAAGTATTGCTCTAAGGCCTGAGAGGACTATGAATGATGTCAGTATCATCTGTCTCAAGCTCCACCATCAGGCCTTGTCTCCAAGGAACTCCTTTCACTTTATCTAAATTAAGTTTGGAAACTGATTTAGATTAACAAAGGAAATGATGCAAGCTGTGTGGCTCTTCTGCTATGGTTAACACATATATGAATACACGAAGGGAGACTTACCCCAGGAATGGGGCATCCATGTAAAGAAACTAATCTGTGAATCTCATATTTAAGTGAGTACTTAATAAATTTCAAACCCTTTATGAATAAAATTTTGTCACATGAGTAACGTTCCACTGTAGTCAGTCTGGCCTGGCAATGCTTTTCAACATCCTAAACTTAAGAAAAAAAACCCAGGTGGTTGAGTTTAATCAAAGGCAAAGTTTGAGATGGAGGATTACTATTGATGCTGCGGCATTATATCCACGGAAAACAACTCAGTTTAAAGCCAAAGATGATTTTTGCAAAGGGTTGTGGTAACCTCCTTTTGCTCAAAATCTACAGGAGCAGGGAAATCTAGCAGTCAGTGAGACAGGTATCCAGAAGAGCTCTATGTTGCCATTTTCCAGAAGCCATACACCCACAGCAGACTACCCATACAGGAGAAAGAGCTATGCTTGAATTAATTATGAGTGTATTTTACCTAATTAATGTCACAGGTCATTTTTAAGGAAGACATGAAAAATGTCAAATGTATAATAAGATACATCACACCTTTACTGGCTTCCTTTAGTAGAGCAGTTGTAAGACAGAAACAGAGACTACCAGACAGATTAGTTGCCTAGACTGAAGTGCACAAAACTCTACTGCCAAAAGGAATCACCACAAAATGTGTTTCAGTCTTTCACATAGAAAGATCAATGGCTAAATAACTATCTCAGCCAGGTACGCTTGGGAACAGTCCTCTCACTTCTTACTCAGTAAAGAAAAAACCCTGTCTACAAATTGGGCATACTTCTACTTCAGCAGAGATTAATCACTCTTCTATGAGCCAGCTCATGCTCTCTGCTGCTACTGTTACTGTAGCTTTATTGATTTTATAAGGCTTCTTTTTTTCTTCACACTAAAGAAGGTTTGTCATAGACTAGGCAGCATCTAAATGACACCCTAACTTCAAATATTAATGCATAGTTTTACAATGAGCTTCCAGGCTTTGTTGCTACCTTAAAACAGAGATGATACTGACATCTCTCCTTTATTTTCTCCTACCCTGAAAAAAACAGAAACAAACAAACCACCCTAACCAAACAAAACAAGAAGGAAAAAAGGAGAAAGTACTTCACCTAATTGTAGTTCCCTATATGGGAGACAGGGAGGTTTTCCCCTCACTCCCTCAACTTTCTTAAACGTGTTACAAATCTCCATGAGATGGCATCTTGCTAAATAAATTCCCAGTCATGTTTCCCAATGGAAGTGCTGCAGTGTAACCCAGTACTCCAATAGGCACCTACACAGCCTCTACTTACATGCTGGGGCAAAGAAAAATCAGCAATAAGGGGGTTTTGCCCTTAAAAACTTCACCTTTCTAATATTAATCTAAACTGTGCCTGACTGAATAAGATCTGGGCTAAACATGCAAGGTTTAAGGTTGCTGTTTCTCTTCCTAGGAGGGTTATGAGTCAGAATGTTTTCTGGGAAACTCAAACAGGCTTTCTGCTTAACAGAGTAAGGAACGCTGATTTGGGAGGTTACATACTTCCCCTCCTCCACCCCCCACCTTTTTTTAATCCTCTAAGTATGATTAGTTTTTCTCTGCTGATTTACCTCCCAGAACAGGTTTACTGCAGGATGAGTTGAGTGCAACTGTTGGTATTAGGGAGGGGATGGGAGGGAAGCCCAGAGGGACAGTACCATTCCTGATCAGTAGCTCAGTACTGTTACTACACTGATACATCAAAACCACATCAAAAGGCAGCCCGGGAAGATGGCTTCATCTGCACCTTTCTCAGCTGCATGCCAAGTGCCCTTGGGATTATGGACATACAGGTATGAACACAGAAAAAATATTAGGCAAGAAGTGCTAGATCAGTAAAAGCCAGAGACTTAGAAGAGTCACAGGTCAAAGTAATTTGAATGTAAAATTTATCCTCCAAGTATTCACTTCACCATGGAGCTAGAAACACAGGATGAGGTGGCTGGAGACTTAAAGCTGCTCTTTTCCTGCTCTTCATCTCCACTGCACTTGAAGTTCAAGGCCAAGTGGGCAGGTAGCATCTGTTCTAGATGCGAGTTCTGCTGGGTTTTCAGTAGGATAATAGTGAAAATCTCAGATA
Source organism: Psilopogon haemacephalus (assembly GCA_013396835.1). Lineage (NCBI taxonomy): Eukaryota > Metazoa > Chordata > Aves > Piciformes > Megalaimidae > Psilopogon > Psilopogon haemacephalus. The sequence goes on along the minus strand of VWZI01013600.1, from coordinate 187,722 downwards.
AATAAATATTCAAACAGAATCCCAGTTAATTATGTGTCTTAACTAGCAGTTATTGTCCTTTCCACATCCACTGGTGACATATTCAGTCATAACTGCAACAGGGAAAATCAGTTTAAGTCCCTTAAACATCAAGTTTCACCTCATGATCACGACGCTGCTATAGACAAGTCTGGAGCCTCCAACACATATGTCCTGTATTTGTAGAAATGCTTGCAGGTTCTTCTTAAGAATATATTAAGAATATTTTCAGAGGAGGTGATTTTAAGAATTTTTATCACTATGAATAATCTATGTATGAAGCATGCAATACAAATGAAGATAGTTCTAAGACCGTTCCACTAGTACCCTGAACATGAGTGACCTTTGTATGAGCACCCATTCATCTTCAAGTCCTTATGGTGCTGTCAGATGCTGAAACAGCAACTGTTTGACAATACCAGACACTTGAAACTAAGCTGGCAGCCTCTGAGATTTAATATTACACCCACCTGGGCTTGCCAGCATATCCCAGCTTTTCTTATCAGCTTCCTCAGGAGGATGGGTTCCTTTGGATGTGTAGCCTTGAAGTAATAATGCCTAGCTTTGAAGAGTACTGACATCTAATGGAATGAGTGCTAATACAATCTACAGTCATAGACAACACTTGTTTTTAGAATGGACAAGTTCCACCCCTCATTTTTAAGAATATATTTACACTCAGCCACTATGAAGTGAAACATTCCATTGTGACCCTGAATTCCTACATCAGAGACTGAGGGAATCTGGTTAAGTGTCAGGCTGCTTTCACAAAAATACTTCAAGGTTAACTTTGGTGGTTCTGAAGTTTCTAGGGAAACAAGGTCAAACAGTTTCAGGATAAGACAGCAGGAAAACATCCAACCTTTCTACTATGTAATGCTTTGGCAGTATCTTTTAAAAAGGTTTTGAAAGAGAGTGTATGAGATAGCAACGTCACCTCAAGGAAGAACCCTACATTTTGACAAATCGGGTTTTAAGTAAAAGCTGTGAACATCAGAGCTGCTTGATATGACTTCAGATATGTCTGGCAGACGATTTGTGATGACATGGCATTTTTACAGGTTTGAGAAATGGCAGTTGTCACATACAGAGTGCACAGAAAATCCTGAAGATGTTCATGTATGTTTAGTGTTAGTTTAAGTTTTTGCAATTTAGTGCCTTTAAACTTGCGTATTTTTCTGTCTTGGTTTCTTGTCTACAATAATTATTGCTAAGGCAAGATTAGCTCTCAGACAGTTAGTAAGCAGAGGAAAGATGAGAATAAATGTTTCACAACAGCTATATACACATAACTCTCTAGCTTGATATAATCTTTGGACACACATCCCTCCCTCCTCACTCATCATCTACTTTCTTTTCAGTGGTACTCCTTCACGATTACCCTGCCCTGATATGCAGAAGTAATGAGTCAGTGATAACTCAGTGATAGTTCCATAGATTTTGTAAATGCAATGAATTGACAGGTGGTCTGTCATGACGTGGCCTTGCCACATCACATCAGGAACTCAAGTCTTCCGAATGTACACTGAACCTTGCACTGGACAAGTTTTAAAGCAAGAAATACTTTTTCCAACAAAAAGCAGGGCAGTGATTTGGGCAAGAATCACTTTTTAGGTTTGGATGATCAGCTTTCATTAGCAGATATCACCCCAGCATCTTCCAACTGATGCCTAATGACCAGGGGCAATGGGTGGAAGCTGAGACACAGGAAGTTTATGAAAACACAAGGGATAATTTTTTCACTGTGAGTGTGACAGAACACTGGAACAGGCTGTCCAGGGGCATTGTAGAGTTTCCCTCTCTGGAGATATTCAAAACACACCTGGATGCCTTCCTGTGTGCTCTGGCAGCCGGGGTGGACTGGATGATCTTTCAAGGTCCCTTCCAACCCTCAGCATTCTTTGATTCTGTGACTGGTGTAAGCTCCATTCACAGAGAGGACCTCAACAGATTGTTAATGGACACATTAAAGAAAATAAAAGTGATTTTCAAAAAGGTCAGTCAGGACAAATTAGCTGCAGTTTCATTAAGAAGACTTCAGTCACAGTATGCAGAATCCTGACCCTATTTTGAGCAGTGCCACTGCTTTCTCAAGCAACTTGATGCCATTATGCAGCTGAATTATAAAGTCCTTCCTCAATCAATTCTTGGTGTGCTATCAGATAATATCTAAAATTTGGAAAGACCTTGTTACCATGCAAAGGTCAACTCAGCAGGAGCAAAACCACCTCTCATAGAATGTTATGTAATTAGTCTGCACCCCATTGAACTACAGAAAACAACCTAGACTGGCTCTCTGTCAGGACCACAGAGCCTCGAGTGCTACTCAGCTTCATCTTGTAAATGAGATTAAAGTTGAATTTATTTCACTATGCATCACAGCATAGACTGTTCCTGGAGAAAGAAGCATAGTCAAAACCAGCTTGCAGTGTTGGGTCAGAAGCATGCAGCTAGCACTGTAAAAAGTACCCAAGTAGATGATGACATGTTAAAATTGCAGCTGTATCAACTTCTGCTTGATGCCATTAGACTATTCCGCCATAACTGATTGATTCTTCAAGACATGAATGATTGATCAGGTGGCATCAGCTGTGCCACTGAGATGGCAGACTTGCAAGAGGAACAGTAGACTTCACAAATGAGGAAGAACAAGAATACCATGTGAAATGGAAGAGGGTAGCTAGTAGTCCACCGCTTAGATGCTAAAGTAAGACCTTAATACCCATTTGCCATAACTGCAACAGACAGGCTGCCTCCTCTTGATCTACAGAAGACAGCAGGGCTAATGTACAAAGGTTAAAAAAATGAATCGATACACTGATCCTTCTAGCAGTGGATTTTCAATAGAGATCCATTAATACACAGTCAAAATGACTATGGTAAGTTTAGGAGATTAGATTATCTGCAGCTTTTCTGCATTAAGCCTTGTAACTCTCAATAAGCACTTAAGAGCACACACACTTCAACTTCTATGGGAAGTTAACTTCACAGGAGACAAACGGTGGAACAAGCCATTCACATTTTGTACGACCACCAAATAAATGCTGGAGAGCAAGGTTTTGGATCCAGCTATTACCTCTAATTACACCTATCTCTATGAATAAATGAAAACTAGTTTGCATTTTTCCCTGATCATTAGCCTCATTTACCTAAGTGTTATGAGGCCAGTTCTTAATCCATTAGTGTGAATTAAGCGATACCCTGCTGGGTGCAGGACTGTTCAGACATGCTGACTGGGGAGCAGCTGCTCTCCTCTTTTGGTATTGAATGTTGATTAGCATCACAGCACATGACACGCCACAGGGCATATCGTGTGTCACACTACAGCATACACATTCAGTAAGAACCCAAAGCAAATCCCACTGTTCGGAAAGCCAGTCTTTGCTTGGAATAGCAAGGCAATAATTAAACACATGGTCTGTCTTGGGAAAGACTGAATCTCTTGAACAGCAGGCATTCTTTTTTGGGGAGAACACTGACTACCTGAGGCAGAGTTGTATGTTTTAGTGTACTCGACTGCCAAATAATCAAATCTAGCTGAGTTTTCCAGCAAGACACTCATTGAGTTACCCTTTCAAGCAGGAAAAAGCTTCTGTATCATTAGAACTACATGGAACATTCAAATGAAGACATGGCAGATATGAAAATAGAGTTTCCAACCAAAACAATTATATGATTCTATAAAATTAAATTGTCAAATATAGATCAAGGTTCAGTGTCTCCAGCAGAACCGTTACAATGTCACCTTTCCCCATGTGAAAGATGACTTGAAACTACAGTGTCTTGAAAAGGTTCACTACTTCTTTGAGCGCTACTTGGACAACACTAGAAAATAGCACATCATTGTATTATCAACATTTCACTACTTTGATACTACTAAATAGAGGTAAAGAAAAGCTTTTCACAGCAGTGGAGAAATTAAGGTGACACTGTAAAATTCTCAGAGGAATTGGTTATTTTGCAACAAAATATGTTTCATGATAAAGCATGGTGATGCAAGTATGCTGAACAGTGCTGATGCCTCATTTTATCTGCAAAGCAGCATCTGTGAAATACTGACAATGATTAGCTTAATTTGTTCTGGATAACTGGAGCTTGATTAGTGAAGTTTTCAGCATACACATCTCTTATCTAGAAGACCAATGCAGCAACAGAATCCATTTTTCCATCTGAATAACTTGTTTCACTGCATAGCTCTCCCTTGCTCTTAGGAGGTGATGCAAGCAAAACAGGATAATCCCTCTGGGAACAGTGGGCCAAGTTTGGTTGCTGGAGTTCATCTAATTACTGACACAGTTATACAGCTGTTTCAAAGAGCAGAGTTAGAGTGCCACTCATATGAGAGGTATTAGAAGAAATCATTAATCAGAAGAATACTGAGGCAGTATAAAACAACGTGCTGCTGTTTCTGTGCTGTTTGCAGGGTAGTCACTTTGTAGAAAAACACTGCAGCATTAACAAGAGCTCAAAAAACTTTTGCATCTACAGCTAAATCCATGGGAACAGCTACAAGGGTATATGCACCTCTTTATTTTAACTGTTAAAATAAAGAGGTGCATATAAGGTTAAAAAATACTTCAAAAAAATTACAATCCAAACTGCATGCTTTCCTTTTTCTCCTCTCTCAGCTCCAGGACATATTTTTCAGATTTGGTGAAAAAGCTACTTCAGAGGTTGGACTTTGTATTAAAAAAAGTCTTGTCTTTTAAACTGAGAGCAAAGCTAGATTATGCCAGAGATCTTTATAAACTAAGTTTGTAGGTTTGCTGGCATCAGTCTCACTCTCTGTGACCTCAGCGTGGTTCTCTGCTAGAATGCTGATTCAGTAGAGTTACAGATAATGTCACCTCTTCAACAGTGTTGTAAAGCAGTGGAGTTCAACTTTTTTTCTGGATAGATTACTGATCTCAGTTCAGTCTTTGAGAGGGTTACCCACCATAGCATTTCCTCATCTCCACTCTTCTTTTAAATCCTATATTAACTTATCATAGTATATGCATAATAATTTGTGTATTTATCTTGTACATGCAGAGTGGTGTTCTGGACATTCCTGGCCTGCTGTGCCCCTGGATACAGGTGGCCCCCGGAAAGAAAGCCCTCAGGTGCAAACCAGGCAGACAGCTGTAGTGTGCAGGTCACGGTGAGCAATTTGGTAGAGGATAGCATCCAGCTTCCAGCTCAGGAAGCACTGGAGAGCACTCACATTGGAGTATGGTTTGGAAGGACCAGTGAGACATGAGACATGAGTTGTTGATGCCTGCACAGTGCCAAATACAGCCAAAGGGCACTTAGTGTTCCTCAACCTGTCTTTAACATGAAGGACATTCAAGTCACCCCGGCACTAGTAAATTAAACAGAGCCAGGGCACAAGCTCAAGCACTTGCCTGCAGTTACCTACACCACTTCCCTGGTGTTATGCTCCATGGTGTGTTTTTTGAACAATAAGCACTACTGAACAATGTGTGGCAGATATGAACGAGCACAGACTGTTCCTACTAGGTGGGCCAGAAAAGAGTTGGGTTTGGGTTTTTCCACCCATCTTCTCTCACCTTCCAGTGCTAGCTCAAAGAGGCTGAACCACCCAGGCCATGCTTGCATTTACTACCCCAACACGTTCTCAGCTCCCTCACAAGCACTTCAGACATGCTGAAAGGAAAAAATGACAATCCACTGAAGAATCCTGTCTCTGCAAAGGGCTGTGCAACATGGATTTTGGCAGCCTGGCATCTGGTCTCAGCATCAGGGGACCAATTACTGATAAAAGAAATACTGCCCACTTAGATTACTCTTGGGCTACTGAGAAGTCTTCTGCTGACTTTAATAAACACATTTAATATGTGGAACAGCAAAATAACTATTGCCTTCCATCAATGTTTAGGCTCACACAGGTTTCCTAATGAAATTACATTTTGGAATTTGGAGTACTGGAAGTAGTTACAAAATTTGGTGCAAAACTTCTGTGTTAGAAAACACTGTTAAAACTCTTTCGTAAGTTAGAAACTTTTGGATAGAATCCAATTTCTAATAAAAACTGGGTTTAGCTATACACATTTGAGATGACCATTGTTAGAAGTGTGAAAAGAAAACTAGAGATATTTGAAACTACTTTTTGGAGTCGGGATGATGTTTTTTAATTCATCTGACAGTTATAAATGAACTCTAGAGCAAATGCAAAGAAGCAAAGAGACTTTCAATGTCATTCACAGAGACATTAATTTCAGGAGATACTGCTGTTTTCAATCATGCTTAGCAGTGCTAATTGTTTCTCATTATCAGCAAAACAAAATAAGTACATGCTGAGGATAAGGAAACAGCTTTGTTTATCTTCAAAATCATGTGCTTACCAGAACGAAAGCATGTATTTGCCATATGTCCTTCCCTGCTCTCCTTTAAATTACAAATTCATTAATATAGCACAGTGGTGCTATATTTTCAGTAAGAAATGAAGCAAATTTTCAAGAGCAAGTAAGTAGGATAAAACTACTTGGAGAGACAGATTTTTCCACTGCAGCAATGTTTTAGCAAGACCAAAGAGGAAATCTGACACAAAGGAATGTCAGCCTGAACTTGATTAATTTGTACTCAGAGCAATGTCTCCGGTCTTCCATTGCAATGGCAGCAGCTTTCCACACGGCTTTGCAAAACCCTTTCCTTACAGCTTCATTTGGTTCTAAAGGTTATCCAAGAGATTAATCTGTTTGAATCAATATTTTTAATAGAGCCGTATCTTCTCTTATTGCCTCAAACATCACAACTCAAACCATCTGTATTGGATGTGTAGCCTGCCAGAGACAGCTGCTTTGCCAAACAGATTGCATGGGCTGAATATGCAACATCCCCACCCAGAACATGAGGAGCCAACTCAACCATTCTCTATGCTGCAGTTACCTGGGGTGGTTATACTGGAAATATCAATAGTCCAGGACAGGTACACAGTAAGGCTTAAAACCAGGTCAACTCTGAATTTTAGTTTCATTCTCTTTGCATTTTTGGTAGTGAGATTTGAGACAAGAAATATAATAGTTCAGTTTTACAGCTTAGAAAGAAAAGCCTTGAAAATTAGGATCCCTTCTTTAAATGAAAGCATTCTCAACTGCACAGAAGAAGCCTAGTGTCTAACAGTGCTTTGCAAACACTGTTGAGACAAAAGCTCTATTTTTAGAGACAAATGCATATAAGTGGTTTAATATAGAAGAGACCATTAATTTCTATAGTGAAATTAAGAAAACAGAATTAAACATTTCCTGATTATTAAAAAAAAAAAAAAAAGAGAGAAGGTAACAGTGGAAAGCTTTCTATCTGTCCTGTGAAGATGCTAAGAATATCCTCACAACTCTTCTTTCCCTTCAGAGACAGGATGCTGTGCAGATTTGGCTCTTCAATCAACATACATTTGTTACTTAAGTTATATTGTAATTACTTCCTTTCTGTTGTGTGACAGCACGGCATGGTTACTCCTTCCAAGTCTGGAAGCAGTGTGAATATTACAGTACCCACACATCTACTAAACTAGAGAGAAAATACTTCTACTGCATAGAAAGACAACTCTAAACACGCTACAATAAAACGCAAGACTCGATAAAAATTCCATTACTTGCTTATCTGGAGGGATTCTTCCCAGTTCAAAGGGTCAGTTTCCCAGCAGGGAACCAGCGCTTATCAGCTAGCTCTGCTGAGCCTTTCAATTGCAAAGAGAAGTGTTGCCTCCAACTGGCATGACAATAGCACTATTAAATAGACACTTCAAAGATACAGATGTTGTAAATGCTTTGATTTTTGCCAAGTTCTCTATGCCTTGACTATCCAACAGACTTTTTCATGCAGAGGTCAGTCTTCACCGGGCAAATGAAAAGCAGGTAATAAAAGTCGTGTGAAATGCAGCAAATCCATCCCGTGCCTCTACTCCCGAAGCAGGACCTCACGTTTTTCTAGGTAGAGAGAAGCCCCTACTTGACCAAGAAACAAATGGGGCTACTGTAGTATAAAGTTCAACTGATTTGTAGCAGAGAGCCAGAGTCAGCAGGACTTGCTTATATCCCACAAATCTGCAACCTTTTTCCCCGTGAGAGAAAACACACAGAGGTATTACTGTGGAGAACTTGCAGGAGTAGACATTTGGCAGAGCAGATTTGTTGGTTAGTTATTTGTCTGACACAGGCTGGACACATTCTAAGCTGGCTGCTATAGGCAGGAGTGCCAACACTCCTTCAGCTGATTAAAGGGACATGGTGCTTGTTTGCTATATGGAATGAAGGTGGGGAGACTGAGCACCGTCAGCATGAAGCAACTGGCCATTTCCCAGTTGCCACAGGATCAAATTATAAAGATCACATATATAAAGGTGCACATGCAGTCATCCAACATCTGACAGTGCTGGATGCACGTACCCATATACTTATCTTTTCCCAGCATTTGATTTGTGGCCTTTCCTCACACACAAACCATGTTTCAAGCAAAACTCTCTTGCCCTGAGAGCAACTTTACCTGCTACTTATCTTTCAAAAGTCCTTTTCACTTAGCTCTCCCACATTTTTTCAGAGCAATGTCGCAGGGTCCCAGCCTTGTTTTTTCAGACCTATCATCTGCTTGGATGGCACAGCATCCTTTGGAAAGAGCTCTACCACCTCTTTTGAATGTCTGCAGTGCAGTTCCCTCAATGTGTTAGCCTATAACCCTTGGGACACCAGTAACAAGATGTGCCAGAAAAGACTGCAGCATGGAGAAGCTTCATTTTCACATGAATGAGAACAAGACAGGAAGCTTTTCAACCCAAAACATTTCCTGTCTAATCAACAGGCACGGTTTACATACAGGAGTTAACATATGACCCACCACAAACCAAGGTCATCTACTCTAAAATCTGTTGAAAGCACAGACTATGATTAGATTATTTTAATCGTAGAAAGCAGTTTTAAACTCGGATATGGGCTAGATTCAGTCTTCACTGAGGGATCACCTTTTTCTAGTTACTCTAGTTCCTTTCAGAAGAGAAAAGGAAACTTTCACTTGGGCTTGTGTGTTACTCAAGCATGACATCCTGCAGAGGCTGCAACTCCTACATTCCCTGGTGTGTGCACACAAGGCATACTGCAGTTCTGAGAAAACTTACCAAGCCAAATAAAACCCTCATCTCCACTGGTGACAGGCTGATGTGGAAACAACACACAAGTTATAAACAGTATTGTCTTAGGGCTTTACTCCATCTCAGCTGACCTACATTTATACACCCTCTCCGTCCATGCCCCCGGCAGCATTGAAATACAGCTTGTGGTTGTGACTTGCACGCACCTAGTCTCTCTTCCTCTCTTTTGTCCTCTCCCTCCAACCTCCTTTCTACTGCATTATCTTTCAATTAGTCACAGGAGTACAAAAAAACACACAGTTCTCTGACCTCTTAGATGATCTTTTATCTATCAACATTAGAAGCAATCCTTCCAGAAAGAATATGATTTTGAGAGAAGAACAAAGACAACAACACTGGAAGAATTAGGTAGGTGATGTATTAAATATGTATATTAGCAAACCCTAACAAAAATTTGTTCTTGTTTCTGTCAAATATATTCAGAACGGACTCTCAAAGCTTAAGTGTAAGCAACAGTAAGTAAATCTACCAGAAGACTTCTGGTATGCTTACAAAACCAGCATGTACACCAACAGTCCCTCTTCTAGAGCTGCCCAATTTCTTTAGTCCTCAACACTTGAGTATCAGAGGCATCTTGTACAGATAAGTCTTTGTGATTCTGTAAAAACATTATTTTAGGTGTATACACTTTGAAATAAAAAGCATTTCAATACCAAGTACCTTGGCCTCATCAGCTGTACTCCCTAAGCTTCCCACTACATTCTCTGTCAGAGGATGCTCTGTCAGTGGTTGCCAAGGACTATCAGGCCATTTCCCTCCATTAGTAAATACATGTGACATATTAATATCTCACTTCAGAGGAAATTCTAAGCCAGTGCTACTGAAAAATAATCCATAATCCTTGAAGATCTAATGATGCTTAGCAGGCTTTACAGGGAAAAAAGCAGCTACTGCTCAGACCTCAAGTTTACTAAGTACTAAATGTACTACAGAGCCATAAGTTTCCACCTTCATTGCATACACCTGTTTGAAACAAGTAATTTACAGGACATTTAAACATCATTACATTGTGCACTGGTTTTGTCAAATTTTATAGTAGAAAACTATGGGGTAGCAGGCTAAGATGCACATGCAATTTTTTGACTCAAAGAAAACAGTTAACATCACTCTTCCAGCATGCTCAAAAGGAGGGACCCAATTGATGAAACAGCTCTACCATGAAAAGCTCAGTTAATATCTCATCAGTTATTATCTAAATGGCACTCCTTGACAACATTGCTTTAACTGCAATGCAGCTTTCCAGTTTGTAACTTTACTTGAGGAAAACCAGACAAAACACCGTAAGAAGATATCAAGACATTCAGCTTATCCTGAAACATCTCTTTATTGGACAAAGATACAGGAATAAGTATTTATTAAAAAATCACACCTAACTTTCTACTGTAACATATAAATGAGGCAGGAACTGAACAAAATAAGATTTGGCATTGTACCAGTTTGACATAACCCACTCTCACAAGCAAGTTGACCCCATGCAGACTGGGAGAGAAGGTAACACAAAAAGTCCTGTGGTTGAGTTTAATGGAAATAATACAATGTACAAATTACCTTAGTCTGTTTTGCAGAAGAGCACAGCAAAAGCAGAGGTAGCAGCAGAAGAAAGCAACAAAATGACCTCACTCATCTCCCAAGCCCCCAGCCAGCCCATCAGAAAAAGACCAACACCGCAAACTGAAGCAGCAACCAGAAACAGGAAGCCTCTCATGTTACAATCCAAACTTCAAGTCCCATGATACATTGCTCCAGCCAGCACTTTTCTTTTAAAGCGGGCGCGACATCAGCATGGTATCAAATACTCATTAACAGATTAAATTGGCTAAACAAGTATGTAAAGGTTTACCAGAAACCGATGGACTTTGTTTCTAAAATCATTACTACTGATCTAGAAGAGCTGATTCAATGTTATTAGGATATCTTAAGTAACCCAAATTAATGATGATGGAGGAGTCTAGTTTCATGTTGCTAACTACCTTACAAGCAACATAAGAAAAGTCTTGCTGGAGAGTTGATTTCATGATGTTTTACACCCTCCTTCACAGTTGCCTACTTGTTTTCTGGGAGAGTGCTTCAAAGTGGAAGGCCAGGCTAGTCCATCCAAAAGTCTGGAGTGTTCGAAAGTTAGACATGACTCCAAACTCAGTCAGAAAAGAGAATAAGGCATTAGGCAGCCTATCCTCTGCCATATGGCTATTGGGCTCCTTGCCTATCATAGCTCAAGAAACAGTACTTGAAATGGTAAGATAGAAAGAGTTACAACCATCTCAGGCCAGACCCCTGAGCACATACATCTGCAGCGATGCGTGTCCTTACATCAAGCAACAGATCAGAAGCAGAAAATCATGAGCTAGTGGAGACTCAGTCTCATAAATCCACATGATGCAGTGCAGCTGGATATTCAGCTTGGGCCATCAATGATATAGCTGCATTTGCATAGCTCTTGTGCTGCTAAACTTGGATGTCTCTATTGCATTCCTTCACAGCTCTGTTTCCAAGGAAGTGCAGCCAATCTAGGAACACCAGGAACACACATCTGGGGTCTAGAAATGCTCCAAGTCAAAGCTGACAGGATAAATCACCGTCTTCCTGCAAGCTAAAGGATGGAAGAGATCTAGCAACCAACCTCCTTCTCCATTCTAACAAGCAGCTGCAATACCCAGAAGGGGGGGATCCAGGTGAACAGAAGAGCTAATGCAGATAGTCTGGATCTGGAAACAGATGCTCACTAAAGAGCAAGGAAACAAAATACCAAAGGAAAAAGAAAATGTTAGGAGTGCAAAGCTGTTTAAGGGTAAATTTGAAATAGGACTTCAGTCCTTGACAAAAATCAGACTAAACTCTGATAGGATCATTGCTTTCAGCTATTTTTTTTTAAATGTCTCTGCATCAGATGCAAACAGCATTGATCTGCCAAATAGCCTAAAAATTATACTGAAGCTCTACTTTAATGAAGCCCAATGGGATAAATAAACAGCACAGTCAGCACTGGCAGCATTGGGAAAAAGCCAACACCAATGCAGTAGATTAAGATGGGACTCAGGAATGGGAGGAAACCTTCAAGGAGGCCTGTAGCCCCAGGTCAAAACATGAGCTATTCCTGTGAAGAACATAGAAGGGAAATGCAACAGAAGGTAACTTCCATTGAGCCCGATAAATCAACCACTTAGAGAGAGTGAGAAGTACTAGGAAGACAGATCTGACCACGTATTGAAGCCTGAGACAGCTTTCTTTCTGTCTTCTTTCATATTAAAGAGTTAATACTGAAGCAATAAGATTCTTTGTTTTTCCTACTTGAAGTGTTTTCCTTTTGAGCAGAGGCAGAGAAACACCACCACATTTTCCTATTTCTCCTCCCCATACCCTTCTGTGCTGGTCTGGAGGATCCTGGTCTCACAGGCTCCAGAAGTGCTGGGAGATCCCAGGGCAGGCATGAGGGACAGCTGAAGCAGGCTCAGCTACAACAGCTGCATTTTCAGAGGTTGCTCTTGCAGTGAAGAAGTAGACGCCACTGGGGCAGAACCACCATCCCTCCCCTAAAAGGCAGAGCTTTCAAAGCAGCAAGAAAGAAAGCCGTGGTACACCATGGTCTGGGAGGTTACTCTTTTCAGGACAAGGCTCAGAAGTGCAAGAAGGGAAAGAATTTAAACCAGAATGACAGGGAAGCAGGGCACATAGACTGTGAGGTACAATGAAGACATGCTTGGCTGCATGCTCTCACTATACGTACGTACAAGGTATGCACTGCTAGTGTGTATACAAATGCATACACATACAGGCAAGACTGTATGAAGGCAAGATGACTCCAGAGCACTTAAGGACAACAGTAGACAGGCTGAGACAAGTAAGTAATAAGGCAATTTAAACAAGCAAGCTGACAGCCAAAAGATGCAAAGTAGTTTATTCTAAGTACCTCCATCTATTTTATGGTGGAATAATTCATTTCATATTCAGTAAAATTTGTTTTCACAGTAATTCATGCAAACAGCCTTCAGATAACTTTAATTATTTGCGTGGGTACAAGATGCGTTTGACCTGAAATAAATTAAACGTGAAATCCCTGCCAAACTTAACAAGCCTTAAATTGCTGGTTTTTTTTTTTCTTCATTTTATTCTAAGGGCAGGGCCTAAATAGCTGTAGCTGTAGTCTGTGTAAAGCCACGGCTGCTTTTCTTAACATGTTAAACTAGCAACGAAGTGACACAGTCTTCCTGTTGCCTGACTTGCTGTACTCCAGAGCTCTATGCCAGCTGAAGACTTCTGAAGAAGAAGCAAATCCTTCTCCACTTGGGCAAAGAATCATCCACAGACTTTGCATTTTATAAAGCCTTATCAACTAAGAAGAAAAAGGTTGACCTTTCTCATTAGCAGCCCCAAAATAAACTTCCTGAGTGTGCAGACTCATGTTCTTTCTGCCAAGTGGCATGAAGATCTGTTTTGTTTTGACCACAGCTCTTTAAGTCACTGGAAAGCCTGAATGCAAGCATGTATCTATGACCACATTTAATTTCACCAGGGCAAACAAATCCTGGGTATTCCTTTCCACACCTAGAGAAATTTCTGGAGCTCATAACTGGAGCTTTATCTGTGCTGCATTTTCAGTGCATGGCATTAAGTACATATGAATTAAATTGTTGAGCAAGACTACCTCTCCAAACCACCCCCCTAAGAAATCCTGCATTTCAAACCACATCCTTATTAAAAAAGCTTAATAAGTAAATAGTCAGAAGGGTGTGCGTAAGCCACTAAATTAAAATTCCTAAACTTTAATCCTTTCCAACAATAAAACTTCCTGTTTCTGCCAAACCACATGGTCCATCTGTTTCACCTTCTTTACTGTAAAAAGGAGAATATAGCTTCCTCCACTTCACAAATGCAGTTTATGGACTCAACATTTATAGTGTCATTTTCTGAGTAAGCGTTGGTTTTTTTTTTTTTTTTAAATAATTTTCACATTAAAGCTTCAGGTCTTGCTTAACAGTAAGCTCAGATGATTGTACAAGCAGTAATTCTTGTACCAGAGTAGTTCCTGTGCCATTGTCATAAACATAGGATTATATGTTTTTTGTTTTTGTTGACAGACCAGCTAGGAAAAGTTAGGCTTTGGCTTAGATTTTCTTGAGGGTTGAGCGATACAGAAGAGCATACCTTCCCATGTTAAACCCCATTGTTCTCCGAAATTCTGAAGACCCAGAAAAGCAGCTCAGCCAAACTGCTTTCAAGTTTCAGCATCTGATCTGAAAGACCAGTATCTCTCCTGAGAATCCAGATCTTTGAGAAAAGTATAAATATACATTTACTCTAATGTCTTCTCATCATGAAAAAAAAATATTGTATGAAAAGGAGAATTTATTTTTAATCATTGAAGAACTCGCTAATACCTTTTAATACTTCAGTGTTACAGGTTTTGAAGAAATTTCATTTTCTGCCCTATATCTTGGTAAAACTTCAAAAACAAATGCTGTGGAGAACCTGACCACTAGGTCCATCATGATCTATGCATCTAGTCCAACACCCTTTGTACCTAAGGCAAAAACCAATTGTTTAAAGAACACACACCACTTAACTGCAACCATTTTTAGGCCCCTTATTTCAAGGTATGAAGCAAAGGTGGCTAGAAAGCAACTTCAGAAATGCCTTCTGCAGGACACATTTAGAGGAATTGTTCACGTGGGTGGATATATGCAAATAAGAGTTTCCACTCAGGATTTCACAGGGAAACATTTTCTAAGTTACACCAGCATAAATGGCTTCAAAAGCTCAGAGCAAACTTTCCACTTCAACATCAGATACTTCACCTTATTTTATTTGTAATTGAATTGTTCCACAGGAAATAATAACTATAGCCTTAATTAGGTAATTAAACCTCTTCTTGAAGAGTTATGTAGCATAAAAGAACAATCATGCAGATGGAAAAGTTTAAACCTACTAATTATACCCAAGCACAAGTTAAGAGAAAAGGCTTCTTTCTTAAATCTCTTGTTTTAACTTTGGCAAAATTACATGTTCAACAACCAGCTGTTGTGCATCTCAAATGAAGAGCTTATTAATGCAAATCTTCTATACTGCACTGCTGCACTAAAAGCCACGCTTATTAATTCTCATAGAGTTAGAAGACTCAGAAGTAGATGAAAGAGTCACAATAAGCTTAAGTTTGTTTTCTAGATCCTCTTGCGTTTAGATGCATCAGGAGTTCAGAGTAACTTATCCTTACATGATTATAGATGTTCCTTCCCCATCTGCCTGTCCCACTCTCCTCTGAGTGGCAATGAGGATGTCTCTGCTGCTCATGAGGCAGCTGTTAAACCACCCTACTTCAGAGACAGAAAAAGTACAAGGACTAAAGATGAAGGTGGGGCGTGGGGGGGAAATAAAGTACCATTGTTTTTCTTAGTGAATGTGTTTGTACAGTTGGACCACAGGAAAAAAAAATCACTGATCTTCTGCACAGCTCCCTCTGCTGATTAGATCTTCACACTTTGTCAAATGGCAAAACATTTATAGTAGACCATTCAGCCACACAGTTTTTATAAGAGTATTTAACTATGAACTCTCAGTGGGAGGAGATAAACAACAACAAAGCATACAAACAAGTCAGCTTTGTGTGTCCAGAATCTACTTAGTTCTACAAAACTCCAGGGAAAAAAACACAACTAAATACATGTTTCCCAACTGAAAAAGAGCTAACCATACTAAAACCTCAGAGAATAGTCCAGCCTTTCAGAAGCTGAAACAACAACAATGCCAAGCTTACTAATATTTACCAGCTAGCATCTCCCAGAAATGTTAAGTAATTTGGGATTCTTATCTCAAGATCACATAAGCATCTTACTATAAAAAAAAAGTAAATAATCTTGCCTATAAAGAAAGAATCACACAAAGAAAAACAGAAAATAAGTGACTTTCGGAAGTCCTAAATGGAATTCTGTCTCCAGAGAACAGATGCTACCCATCACGTTGCCGTATTTATTGAAACTTTAAATGTGTATGTTTTGTTTTTCTCTTTTCAGTAGAAATATCTCTGAGTTTAAATGTACAGGTTTTCATCTATACAACTTGACGGCTGATCTCTCAGCATTAAACACTGATGAAAATGTCACTGGAGCTCATCACTGGAGCTTTTCCTTTTTTTAATTAAAAAAAAAAGGAAAAAAAAACCCATTCAAAGACAATCCTACAATAATATTTTCAAACACATCATGTGTCATAAAACTTAAGAATCTGGACAAAGACTTCCCTTAAAGCCTTATGGACTGGAAACTGCAGTTTCTTCCTTTTTCAGTAATGTTTGCTTATCAAGTGGCTGTAAATTAGAACAAGCTTCTGCAATGCAAGACAGAAGACAATGTAAGAACAGCAACAATTAGCTGGTTTTAATTTCACTTTAGAAAACAGTTAATAACCTACTTCCTATCAGCAAAACTGAAATTCACGGTCAAGTTGCATCTGTTCTTTCAGCTACAACATAGGCCTTCTTTCATGTCCATAGTTCACTGTGCAGCACTTAAGACTTTCAATGTGCTCTCCTCACTTTTTGCTGCATATCACACTGAGTCGTTAACAACTGCTCTTCGCAGATGGATCTTTTCAAGTATTTGTCTTGTCCCTTCAACTTTGTAAAGCAGTCTGTGTTTATTCCTCCCTCAGTCTTGTACTGGACCACTAGCACCACGGAGTTGATCACTAGCCTGTATTTCCCAGCAAGTAGCACAAACAGCAAGTATCATCAGTGGCTTAACAGTATGAAGCCACTCAGTATGTACCATTTTTATTTTAGGTGGAAATAGCTTTTAGGTGTAACACTTGCAGAGAAATAAGCATGCTTTGCAGCTGCATATGCATCAGCCCAAAGGCTGTTTCTATTGGCATGACAGCCCAGTAAGTGCCTACTTGGCTTTTGTAGCCAGGTTCTGCTTACTGCAAGGCCTTTATCTTGGCATTCCACAAACAGATCTCAAATTACAGGCAAACATATCCATATGCTTCTATTTTTCTTACTGTAGTTCTGCTCAGAATTCCTTCCCATTCAAGCCTTTTCCTACAGCTATCCAGAAATCAATGAAACAGATGCATAAAAATACCAGTTTTAAATACACTTCTCCCCAGGAATATCAATTACCTCTAGTTTCAGAAATGCTCATGTCCATTTGGAATGGCCAGACAGAGCCATCTCACAGCTAGATAGCAAAGAAACGTCTATAAATACACAGCTGTGAACAAGCACAGATATGAAGATATTTCCATTACAAGAGAAATCCTTTCTGCAGGTTGAAGGGTTGGTTTCATATTTGCAGACTGTAGTTTCTCAAATCAATCAATTAGTAAGTACATCCCAGAAAACAATCCATCCAGTTTACTAGAAGATTTTTGGAGAATATAAAAAAGAAGTTAATAGCAATTTTGGAGTAAAAATCCCAAGCCCTAAACTTCTTTTGCTGGCTTGAGAAAACACTGCCACAGCAGTAAAGTTGTATTTATTTGTCCTTACACAATTCTCAGAAGAATATCCAGAGGCCCAGAGGCAAACTGCACACAAAACTAGCCACTCCTATGAAACATACCACTCTACAACTCCATCAGTTGTAAAAAACAAGTAATAGCTGTGTTTTGGCCATGTTGTTCAGGCTATATGATTACATTAGTTTGAAGAGTTTAACCTTGTTTAAGTTTCTAAAGGTCTCATGTTGTGGATTTACTTTTAAAAAAAGAGTGATAAAATAGTATCCTCAGCATTTTACTTCAGTAGGTTTCAAAACCATAATCAGACAGAAGTCACTCTTGGAACTCTTTCTAAACCCACTTCTTTGCACAACTTATCTACAGCCCATATACAAGAGTGATTTTCTACTTCTACCAACTGTGAAGAAAGATGTGGGTATGGCGAGCAAGCCATCTTCAGTACTAGAGCACATCTCTATATTCCTTGTTAAACCAACACTGAGGACAGCTGACAGATGTGAGAGGTTACAGATAAGCAGGTGGATTTTGTTCAATTAACCATCTTTGTTGGTTTGCGTCCCTCCTGAAAAAATGCATTTCCATCTCTTCTGAACGGTTGCAATCTCTGACTCCTCCAGTAAACATAAACACTATGGGCATGAAGGAAAAGATTCCACAATCACTAAGCTGAAGCCTAGAATCATCACAAAATACAGTGAAATAAAGAACTTGCCATGACAGTCATAAGTATGTTCTTCAGGTTGTGGATGCAGGCAGTAACTAACTACTGCTTTAAACCAGTTTTTTTTTTATTTTTTTTTTTTTTTTTTTTTTTTTTTTTGGTGGTTTTGTTTTGTGTGTTTCTTTTGGTTGGTTGGTTTGGTGTCATCACCTCAGAGGGTGATAAGCTTTTAGATCCTAGTTTTCACTACTGCTGAGCAACTCTCCTTCTGTTTCTTTCTTAGAAACAGATGAGGCTCAGAAGACTCGTAAAATACACCCTTCAGCCACCACTGGGGTGATCTACTGTCCATATTACCACTTTCAAAAGATTTGTGATTTTGAAACTCCTCTTTCTCTGTTAAGTCCTCATGAGTTAACCTCTACAAGTTCTTTCAGCAAAGAACATTCTAAAGAATGTGTCAAAACACAATTTCCAAAGCCTTGGTTTTCTTGCATACCCATTCAGTACAATGGCAGGAGCAGGTACAGTCATTAGCAACAAGAATGGCTTGTCACCCTGCATGAGCCTGAGCACCAGTTCCAAGTGGATAACATATACCAAGATTTGAAGAATTTGGGCTAGAAAAGGTCAACAAAGTGAAACAGAGTACTCTGGTCCTGTACTAAGGCTGTGATCCCCTCCTACATAAGTGCATGAGCAACAGCTAGATCATTGGAAGCATTTCACGTAGGCAGTCTGGCAAGTCACAGATGTCACTTTTAAGTAACACAGACATTATTCATAGCCAGTCACTCCTTGCTATCTACAGATAACTGATTGCATTCAGACCAGATTGGAAAGAAGGTTGGCTAAAAAAGAAGAAAAAAAGAGCCAGACAATCTGTTCTCTCAGAGCTCCAGCCACTCCTGCATGCAGAAAGTGGGAAAGACTTCGACAGCCAGGACCCACACTTCAGCACAATAGCTGCTCAAAGTCAAGAATAATGCATTACTAGCCAAGAGCTGTAGAAGCCTCAACAACTAGAATTTGAGTCCGCTTTATACTGCAGCTGGAGAATCTGACAACTTTGTTTTCCAGCCCTTTCCTGTTTTGTATTTGTGTATCCCCTTCTTTTAAACATGCAGATATCTGCACACAGTGTAACACTAGAAGTCACCAGGTTCAACTGGCCATGTGGAGATACATGGCTTGTTTTGCATTTCTTAATTGTTTGAATCAATCTGGTGCTTCCTTTTTCTTCCTAAGATTTATATTTAGAGAAGTACAGAGGAAAATTTTAAATACAGTAAGTTCACCACAGATTGCTGACATTACAGAGTTTCACCAGCTTATCATCACTTAACTATTGGTATCACCTCAAATGAACTGATTTCTACACCTATTATATTCTTGTCTTTGTTGCTGAAGCATGGCGTGGCCTATACTTATTACGGAGCTGCAGCTGGGATCTCCCTTCCCTAGGAGCAGGGTATAATGTAATAACAATTTTTGGCAAGTACTTCATAGCCACAACTTGCCTAAATCAAGTTTAATCTGTTTATTTTAAAAATGTATGGAGTTTGTTATCACTGTTTTTTGGGAATCACAATAATGTACTGCAATCAAGCAGTTTGCTCTCTAAAAGAACACACTAATATTTAAAAAATGTAGTCATGTTCACATTATTAAAAAAAACAGTGAAATTACTGTATGATTTTTTTTGATAACTTACCTATTAGATCACAAAGGTGAAATCCTAACAAGATGTTTTATACAGATATCTATAAAAACACAAATTCATGTTAGAGCACCATCCTTTAAACAACAGTCAATTACCTTTAATACTCTATAGCCCCTCCCTTGCTCAAGGCACTCATCTCTGTCAACACCAAACCCCAGGACTTACAGCTGAATGAGGAAGCAACACACAATTTGGCATAGTGCTTCTCTACAAGCTCTTAGATGTAGGACCTCTGAAAGCCTCATTAAAGGCATAGTAGTAGACACACAATAAGAATGCATTGCACTTTTTAAAAAAAAGCCTTCTTGTTTTCCTGCTTTTGTACATCTGATACAGGAAGCTGTTTACAAACACCAGGTCCAGGACTGCAGTTGTGGGCACAGTACAGATTGAACAAACAAAGTAATGGCAGAACACAGAGGAGATACTTACAGAATCATATAGCACAAGAATACTGAGGAGAGACCAATTTTAGCAGTGAAGATCTAGAAAGTTTCAGCAATTTTAGCATTCCTCAATCTTTTGCCACTGTCCTTATGCACATGAAGATCATTATGACACAAATGAGACACAAACACAAATGCTGTTCCCTTGGAAAATGTAAACTCAAGTGCTGGAGTCCTTTCCCAGCACTTTAACGGGAAAAAAAGCCAAAACGTGTTATAGTACCCTAGAAAAAGACTCGGAAGATCAGATGGCAAACTAAGAACCACTGACTACATACAAAACATTGTTATAACATTGTCTTTTTTTTTTTTTTCCTTTTAAAATTGGACATAATTCCATCTGCCTATCACACATTGAAGAATGGCACTAGCAACAAAAGTTCTCAAATTTTATTTACAGGAAAAACATTTATGAAAAAGTCTGTCACGTGGGAGACTTTATCTTTAGTAATTACTTACCTCATCCTAGATCAAAAAGATCTGAGGGTATGCCTTCCCCTTGCCCCCCACCCCCAAGGGCATGTACTCTTATCTAGCATTTGAGTTTAGACTCATCTTCATCCACGATTTAAACTGAAACTTCCCCTGAAGTGGCTGAGACCTAACCAAACCATTCCACCCCCTCTGCTGGGGAGGGTCAGTAAGTTTTGACAGAGGCCAAAACCATGCTGATGCAGACATGGCAGGCAAAGGGCTTCAACTTCTCATAATATGGGCAGCAATCACAGGCAATATCCCCAAGTATTTTAGCACATGCCAACATCTCACTATTAGGAAAGACAAAAGTCAGTCAAGCTGAAAAAGCATTAGGGTTTACCTGTAGAACAGGACAAAGCAAGACACACAAGAACTGGGTTACTGGAAACTTTCAAGACACAATTTAAGACCAGTTATGTTTGGAATGCTGCAGCAATTCTGCACTCGTCAAAGAATGCTTTTAGGTAAGATAGAGACCTTTAACGGCCATTTAGTTGAACACAGAGTAGATGAGCTCATTCAGAGCCCCATCCAATGTGGCTTTAAATATTTCTGGGGATGCGGCACCTACCATTTCTTTGGGCCACATATTCCAGAGTTTCACCAACCCCATCACAACAAAAAAAACCAAAACCAACCAAAACTGAAAACCCAACCCAAACCAACCACAACTTCCTTCTATCTAGTCTAAATCTACTTCCTTTTAGTTTAAAATAATTGCCCTTCCTCTTGTTACAACAGTTGTCACTAGAAATACTGTCCTCATCTTTCTGATAGGATTTCTTAAGTACTGAAAGGCCACAATAAGGTCTCCCCAGAGCCTTCTCTTCTCCAGCATGAACAACCTCAACTCTCTCAATCTTTCTTCATAGGAGAGGTGTTCCATCCTTCTGATTGTTTTTGTAGCCTTCCTCTGGACCTGCTCCAACAGGTTCATGTCTTTTCTGTGCCAAGGACTCCAAATCTGGACACTTCAGGTGAGGTTTCAGAGTGAAGCAGAGAGGTATGTATATAATAATATATAATAACCTCCATCAACCTGCAGACCATGCTCCTTTTAAAGCAGCCCAACATATGGTTTGCCTTCTGGTCTGTTAGTGCACATTGCCAGCCCATGTCCAGCTTTTCATCTACTACCTTTTCTTCCTCTGTGCAGACCACACACAGACTCCTTGTGCCAGCACTGGCACTCAACTGATCGCATGGTGGAACTGTGCAGGAATTTAAATAAGCAGAAAGCTAACTCTGCCAAAAGAAAAAAAAACTGTAATTTCCTGTTGATTTGATTTCTTAAACCAGTTCACCATGAGGTCAGACAAGCTATAATGCCACTGGTGAGGCGAAAGACAGATCACAGCTGCACTTATCTAAATAGTGCTCCAAGCCAATGGAACCAGGCCCTCTGTGAGCACTTTTCCATTATCATTGTATCTATGCCCAGCGATTCCACTTTTGTACTTCAGAGTGACACCTCTATTCTCGCTTCTTTTGCATTTTCACATGGGGCTAGGAGAGAAAGATGACACAACAACAAATTCACTGTAGGTAGAAATTATCTATTTGCCTTAATAAAGAGTACAAGAGTTAAAAAATGTAATGCATGAACTTCTGTGGCCAAAGTATATGAACACTTGTTCTGCACAAGCAGAATTAAGCACTGATTAGCAACCTCAGAAAGAATCTTAAAAAGTGAATTACTTACTTGTCTCAAACAATGTAAACTGACTGAACAGTAACAGAGTCACATGCTAGATGGTAACAGAAAAGAAAAAAAGCATTTTCTTTAGATCATGGATTTGAGCACGGGTGCAGAATGGTGGAATTCATCAGAAAAACATTTTCCCTGCATGGCCAACTTAATGACCAGTGCCACCAGCACTGACTGGCAATTGACTTGTTTACACTCGGATACCTTGAACAGTTTGCTAAGTATCCTCAGATGCACAGAAAAGCCACAGACATCAAAGGGCACCTCTGTGATAATCCCCACCCAAATTCAATTTCCACCAAAAATTTTGTCTGAAAGAGTACAAACACACAGCTTCAGCTGCTTGCAAGAGAGCTTATGCAGATGTGCTGCATAGAAAAGGAAGATGAACCCAGAGGTTCAAGGTGAGATGCAGGATTTCCATTCATTCAGAATGACCAGTTTCTCACCCTTCTTCCATACCATGCATATTTAGGAGATTACAATCTTTACTGCTTTATTTATATTTCCCTCTTGAAGTACTCTAAACTTGCACTCATACCCAGCTGTTTTCTGAAGACTTTCCTGATCCTTTAAACATTTTGAGAACAAACCCCTGACTATGCATAGGCTGTGAGTACGAGTAAGGCCTGCTGTCCCACATAGTGGCTAAGTTGCCTTACCATGACAGAGCTTGTTGTCCATCATGTTTCACCCATCTCTAAATAATAACATTAAGCCTGTATTTCATAAATACGGCTTCTAAATTAAGATTTATCAAAAGAAAACCGACTTAGAATTGAACTGAATACAAGTCACCTCCTCAGGGCACTGGAAGATGCTGTTATGTCACACACAACAACACAGCCAGCGGCTTCAGCAAATTGGCATCTACAAACAAAGGAAGTCACTCAAACAGGTCCACATACTCTCTGTAACAGATCACAATGCAGAAGTGCAATCTCAAAGGAAAACTATGCACACAAGGACAGGAAAGTTGGGGATTTCTCTGTTATCCCTATGCTTCCAGTGGGAACGCAAGATTAGTATTACTAAAGACATTCTAAGTTATGAAGATACAACTAGTAAAAAATTCAGCTTATTTACTCTAAGGTGGCACAGAAAGCCAATGGCATCTTGGCTTATATCAGTAATAGCGTGGCCAGCAGGACTAGGGATGTAATTCTGGCCCTGTACTTGGCCTTGGTGAGGCTTCACTTTGAGTCACCAGTATTATTCTAGGCCCCTCAATCCAAGAAGGATATTGAGGTGCTGGAGCAGGCCCAGAGGAAAGTGACAAGACTGAAGGGAAAGCCTGATGAGGAGAGGCTGAGGGAGCTGGGATTGTTTTATGTGGAGAAGAGGAGACCTTGGGGAGGGGTGGGGGGAGAGGGTATGTGTGGCTTATCACACACTACAGCTACCTGAAGGGAAGTTGTAGTAAGGTGAGGGTCAGGCTCTTCTCCCAGGCAACCTGTAAGAAGATTACAAGGCATGACCTGAAGATGCACCAGGGGAGGTTTAGGTTGGATATTAGGAACCATTTCCTGATTGAAAGGGTAATTAGGCACTGGAATGAATTGCCCAAGAAGGTGGCGGAGTCATCATCCCTGGAGATGTTTAAGGGAAGACTGGATGTGGCACTTAGTGGAGTGGTGTTAGGTCAAAGGCTGGATTTGATGACCTCAGAGGTCTATTCCAGCCTCCATAATTCTGTGATTATGTGAAAAGGCTTACTGCATGCTGCAGAAATCCAAATACTGCATTGATAAAGGGTGGTCCAAATTCAGTTAACCCTGCTTTGAGAGGTTAGATCAATGACTTTCTGAAGTTGCTTTCAACCAGAATGATTATATGAAAACATCTGCACATTCTCCCACAGGGAAGACAATGAGTAACGATGCCAGCTCTCACACAGGATTTGTACTGGGTTTGATCTGACACCAAATAATGTGAATGATAAAAATCAGTCTAAGAGTCCAAAATTCAGGGTGTGAAGACTCACATTTTACAACTGTGATCAAACTCCCCCATTTATCAGGGTGACTGCTTCACTTTGGTAAGAACATACTTGGAGTGTTACAGAACTGCTGTCCTCCATTAAAATGAGTTTGTAAATTTGGATTGTGATGTTCACTCTATTTGCTTTTTAAGCAAACTATAGGTGGTACAGATACAGGAGCACTGCTCATACAATTAACTTTGTTTCCTTTTGAGTGCAACACCCCAACTACCCTTTGAAGTGTACAACTCCCACTCAAGTCTCTGACTGGTGTTTTATTACCAGTTGTATCAGGTCAATATAAAGTTGTCTCTATATGCAAATGAAAGGAGGAACTGTTTGAAAAGTAGATAAAGTAATTGCTGTCTCTCCAGAGTCCTTTTTTGCTAATCTTTCTCTTGCATCTTTACTTTGTTCCTATGAGTAGTTTTCCTGCTGTAAAATCATCAACGACTAAGTCATTCTTGAGTAGGAAAGAATAGAACCAAGTATAGCCCAAGTTATCCAGTGGCAGGCAAGAAACTGTGCAACACTATTACATAACTAGGCTCATTTCCATCAAAAGTTTGATTTTCTACATGTCCTCCTGAGACAGCTGATACAAAGGACTGGATTAAAAAGAAAAAACAAAAACAAAACCCACAAAGAAACTCAAAAGAAAAAAAATAAAATTGAGTGTGAATGTGTGTGTCCACTAAAGATGGAAAAAAAGTGTTTCTTGTGTAAAGCTGAAGAAGTAACTGATACTTGCCAGATGAAACTATCCCAGACTTTAAATTTAGGGTTTTCCATAGCAATAGCGCAGTAGCGTTTTACAAGACAAGATAAAAATAAGCCTGATGAACAACTTAATCTCTAAATTGAAAAAAAAAAAAATCTATTAAGTGTTCCTATCAAAGTAACACTTTTTTCCTTTGTTAGAGTACAGATGTTTGGTTAAAGACTGATTTGATCTTAAGGGATAAGCTTCCAAAGATATTGCCAATAGCAGTCCAAAATTAAATTTAATTATTTTTATATAAAGTGAATTTGCCAAGGAGTTGCCTTCATGAAACATCAGTTGAGGAGAGTTGATTTCAGAGCTGGACATGCTAGAGAAGATGGCCTTTTTCAGTTCTTTAGATCTTAATTTTGTTTGATGAGCTAGGTTTCCCAATGGTACTACACACTTCTGTGGAGCACTGTCCTGATGAACCATATAGTGACTTTACAGAAGAAACTCAGAAACCAGACCTATTAAATGAATTCAGGCCTGCTAAAGACAGCCAGCAGCAGCACAGCTACACATTTTACAGCAAGAGACACAGACTATTTTAGGCTTTTGTTTTGAAATGGTTTTGTGAAGCAAACAGGTGCTTGTGCGGAGACAAAAATCAGCAGTAGTCATTCACCATGTCAGCACTCCAGAGAACTAACTTAAGCTTCCAGAAGAAGAAAAAAAGACCCTGTCCCTGTTTTTCACTGTGGCTTTTTTTTTCTTATTTCAAGAAACACTTTTGACATTTAGTATAAGCTTCAGTGAGGATGAAGAGCTGTCTTCTATTGAAAAAGACTTTCTGAGACTGAAGCAACAGTGAGATGAGAGTAGTTGTATTTACATGACAAGGCTTTTCTTCAGCCAACAAATCTGCCAATCTTAGCTTACTCTGGGCACAGCACAAACACTGAGCTGTGGACTAACAACCACAGACTTTTGCCTGCATGACCAATTTTTTGTGTTCCTGTACCCCTCTTTACATGTCAGAGTACAAACCCCAAAATCCCACATGACTATAGTCTGTCATCCCCTGAGGGCATGTGTCATGGTGCCAGACACAATTAGAACATGATAAGAAAAGAATTTTTAAAACACTAAAGATCATGTTCAGGAAGCAGCTTCAAGGTTGTGACTTGTCAATCCATTCTATTTCTACCTTTGCAATTAGTAAGAGATGGTCAGACAGACAAAACATTCATTTAGCGTTTGCAATAAGACATATTTTCAGTTCCAAATGAAAGCATCTGCACTTTTAAATGCAAAGTTTATTTATTGAGAAACCATAGCTGCTTTAAGGAAAAAAATCACGCCTCTCATTCCTTCCATATTCTGAAGGTCTCTGTCACTGAGTACTGAGAAAAATTACTTTTAGCTATTTGGTCTTCACTCTTTTTCTGTAAGCTATGGACAACTTGGATCCTTGAAGTCAGCCTCTTGAATGGGGTGCTCCAAACCAGGATGATCACAGCCATGACACAGTTTATTAGATATTCAATCCTTAAGTACTCCAGTTGCTGTAGATGTTCAGACGACTGGCACCTCAGACGCAACTGTTGTTTTTACTGCTTCCTCATATTTAGAAGAATTTTAAAATAAAACTTATTCAGATAAACTTGAAGCTGTGTATCATCCGATGAAAACCAAACACTAACGAAATTATATTTAAAAATTCAGAGCTTGGTTTCCTTTTCAAAAGCAGTACTGCAACACTGAGCATTTCCATGCTGTAATTTTTATGCCTCAGGATTGCACAATAAAGTTAGCACAAGGGTTGAGCAATTTTTAGCTCAGAAGGCTGTCATTTTAGAGACCTTCCACTTTCTAGAAAGGCATAGAAGTCAAGCATTGTTACTTTTCAGCTGAGGGTGGTAGTGGTTTGGTTTTACTTACCCTTTGCTGCTGGCTACTAAGCACTTCCCAAACTGTGCTCATTTGTACATATTCTACACCAGTAGTCCTACACCCATGCTTTTGAGAGTCTCACATTACATGCTGAGTTTCAATGCATTTTAACACCTTATAAGATGCTTAGCACCACTCAATGGGAAAGTAATTTCATAATAGGTAATGCAAATTTCATAGTAGATCTTGCTTCTGCATTTTTATATTGTGATTTCTGCCCAGTCAAGAGACAATTAGCAACATATTCTGGTCAAACCCAGAACAGAAATGCAAGAAACCTTACAAGGCAGCCAGAAATTTTTTTTTTTCCAGTAGGAGAGAGTGGAACAGCATGTTCCCATCAGCAGCTTATTCCTGTAACAAACTGAAAAGCACATGTGGACATCATTAGATAGGGACTATTAAAGACACAAAATTAAAACCTGTCAATTTTAAAAAATCATAGCTTCTTAAGACAGAGGAGATTGTAGCATCACATGGAAACAGCTGTATTTGGAGTCTGCATATAAACTGAATACATCAGCAACAAACAACTGGAAAGAAAGCACATGGGTTAGGACATGGAAGAGGAGGTAGACAGAAGGATTCCTCAAGGAGGTTAAAAACTGCTGCCACACACAAATGCCCCGTTAAACACTGACCAAGAATTTGTGTGCCATTCGGGAGAATGTTAATTGTTTACAGGTACTCAGGGCTGGAGGACTTGAATGAATACCAGGA
Source organism: Psilopogon haemacephalus (assembly GCA_013396835.1). Classification (NCBI taxonomy): domain Eukaryota; kingdom Metazoa; phylum Chordata; class Aves; order Piciformes; family Megalaimidae; genus Psilopogon; species Psilopogon haemacephalus. Next base: position 159,733 of record VWZI01013600.1, on the reverse strand, counting down.
AGCAGCAGTTGAGAAAGTCCATTGTATAATTAAGAAGGGAGAGGAATCACTAAAGGAGGCACTTTCATTTAAGCCCATTCTGCTAGTTCCTAACCTAATTATTTACCACTGAGGGTTTCCTTTCCCAAGATTGAATTCAAGTAACACAAAACCACCCCCAAAAGAATGTTTTCTTTCTTTGTGGGAAGAAGGGTAGGAAAGGAGACAAGTCTTGTTTGGTGTAGCACTAACCAGTATTTGTAGAAGATAAAATAAAAACCCCAAAAGCCTTCTGGTCTATTTGAGAATGTCTTCAACACCTGCCACTCAGGTGACTCATTATTTGCACCTCTGTTTCACAGTCCTATCAGAAAGCCTATACAACCAGTAACACTTTTCATGTGAATAGGATAATATAAAAATTAGGAAAAAAAAAAATCAAACCATGTGCCTAAAATTCTAAGGAACAACTCAGGCTCAATTTTTTAATACTTTTTTTTTTTTTGTCAAGTTGGCCACATGCTACATTTGTGCAGTGCCAGTAATTTCTCTGCATCTATTTTCTGAACATTTTCTGAGTATTTAATATTTTGCCTGAGTGCAGTTAGACAAAATTAATCCAGGTGGAAGAGTTCAACCCTTTCTGCAGCTCAGGATTCAGCACTTGACAGCTTTGATTCACAAATCCTTTGGCTGCAGGCACCACAGACTATCACCCTTTCTCATTTGCCAGGTGAGTGCCATCCCTCCCTTATTTGATAACCATCCCACATCCAGGGAGAGACAGATACTGCTGCTGAAAGGCACAACCCATCTGAATTCTCAGTGAACTCTCGAGGTGTCTTCTCCTCCTGAGACCATTAGAAGGAATCTGTGGCAGCTGCAGCTTGCATCCCAAGCAGAATTACTCCAGGAGCCTGAATTCAGCAGCTGCCCATCCTTCCTTCTAAAGGAGGACCAACAGTTACTGACCCCAAATGGCCTTCTCACGATTGCAAACAAAATATATTTCACCCATAGTCTCAGGCAGGTCTATCTCACTCCAAAATCTTCAAGACAGGCTCACTTCAGTGCAGAAGCTCTACAGGAATGAAAGTGATAAAGAAACACTCCTTTGGCTAATCAGCAGGGCCTATTTATTACTCCCTCTGCTGTCTCTGGGCCTTGTTAGATTAGTTTGGGCAGCTTACCCGGAATCTAGAGAAAGACATCAAAATGCTTGGTTTTCTTCTGTTGTCTCCTGTGTTTGTGTAGTGGCTCTTGCTAGGTTTCTGACTCTATCTACACACTCAGACCACTTATACACTCATGGAGCTGCCTACGGAACAGCAGGCAACACATCCTGCCAGGGAGTCTTCTGTACAACAAAAACCTAGGAAGTAATACCTCACTCTCCAGGCATGGAGTGTCCCAGCCTGGCTCCTGCCATACCACTCCTGTCAGCTCAGGGCAACCCAAGGCCAAGGGCTTCATTTCACTTTGTTCTCCAGTTTCACCTGCAAAGTCAGGTTTTCTGTCACATTTCACACCGACAGAAAACATGAAGCAAGATATCACTCCTAAAAGATGTACATCTAAAGATAACTTTGAGCATATGGGCTGGGACCTTCAAGTTTGTTCTGTTTTCCTCTGGGTTTCGGCACAATTTTGGATTGTGCCAAATTAACACGGGGACACAGCAAGCAAAAGAAGAGGAAAAAATAGCAAGTCCTCTTTTTACATTGGCAGGTTGCCATCTGTCCTTCAAATCTATTTATTCCACTCATTTCAAGCAGAATTATAACAACGTGAGAGAAATGAAAAAGCACACTTCTAAAATTTTCATCTCCATGCCACTGCAAAAAAGCCTTGGAACACAGTCAGGCAGAAGCTCTTCCAGAGCCACAAAGTGCGCCTGAAACAAGCGCAGTCTCCTTTCCTGGCACCCAGTACTGCCTCTACCGTCTTCTGCAAAGCCACGGGAGCAGCTTTCTGCAGCGTTTGGCCAGCCTGGCCCTGGGCCCTGCGGCGCTCCAGCCGCCCCCTGCGCACGACTCAGGTCTCACCGTTAGCCCACGGGCGCCACCTAGCGGCCCCGAGCAGCCGCACACGGCTCCCGCAGCCGCTTTCTGTCGCCGGTGCCCCGAGCAGCGAGGCGGAGAGAGCTGCCCCTCCTGCCTCGGCCGGACCCAGGCTCGGATGACCCGGGAAACAAGATCTGTCATTCATCGACCTTCAATTCTGCTTAAGCAGTCGTCACAAGTCACGCCACCTTTGCGGCTGCAAGTCCATCGCCCCTCTCCCAGATAAGGAGAAAAGAGCACATGGCATTTTAATGTGAAAACTCCCACATGAAATGAAGAGGCCAGAGCCCTAACACAGCACAAGTCTTGAGTTTTACATATCCCAGAAGTCAAGTAGTGTATCTTCTGCCATTTTGGCGTCTGTGCGTGTCGTTTGCCTCATGAGATCTGGCTGCTGGGGCCTTCCCCACTGCAACACCCTACACCTCAAGCCCTTTCCTGGAGGTACCAGCTACTAGAGAGCCCAGGCAGGCTCTGTCACACTAAACCTGGGCATCTTTCAGGAATGCAGCTAGAGCTCAAGCTACGTATTTCAGTACTGAGGTGAAAGTGTCCAGGACTGTAATTAATTCTGCCTATTTTTAATCTGTGCAGTTTCAAGGTAACTACTCACAACCATTTCTCCTGCAGACAGCCAGCACAGCATTGACTTGAGATCCATCTACACCTTCACAGGCAGGTATGCTATGCCCTCTGCAGCACTTTGTTGCTACTTCCAGAACATGTTTGTGTCTTGCAGAATTAACACACCATCAGCTCTGTATTTTTGGGGTGACAACTCCTCAAATCCATAAACAAGTTCAAGATCTGGACCTCCAAGTACATCTCCATTTCCTGAGGTCACATCTTATGTCATCAGCTTCACAACAGGCAGAAAGTTACTTCAGGGTCTTCGGAGACAATCACCAACCTTATTACATGATATTGTCTTTGATTAGTTATCAACCACTGCAACTAATAAGGAGCCAGAAGCAGGTTTGTCTATTTCCATACCTTTTCCAGCAGAATCTGCTTTGTTCCATGAAACTGATAAGGTACTTCACATTGCTTGGCAAAGATGTCAGTCTTTTTTGAAGCAATTTGCAATGGAGACTAATTTTCCCCAGCTATACTTTAGCCACAACACCCATTTGTTTCTCTCATGCAAAAGATGACTTTTGCACACCAGATGCTATACTTGGAAAATACTACCAGAAGTAGTTTCTCTTCCAGACACACATTACAGCCTCCACAATAACAAGCCTAGAGGTCTTCAGAATGCTCCAAAAATGTTATGACAGAATAAGCCTCAAAGCCACGAGACTAAAAATCAGTAAAACCTGCCACCAAGAAGACCCCTAGCACAATTCTGCATTCAGCAGGCTCTCAGTTCCCTTCTCCACAATGACCACTATACCAGAACAAAGCTGAGAAGCATCCAGCTGAGAAGAACTTGACTGACAAGTATGTGTATCCCTATCAAGCACCCTTCTCTGCCCTCACCACTCCTCACATTAGCTACAGGCAAGCACTACTGCACACAATCGTAGCAGTTCACAACAGCAGTGAACACCATGGTTTAGTCTCCATTATCAAAAAGCCACAGTTACAGCTACAATCAATTCACTGTGATAAATCAACTGCCTCAAACACTTTATTTTTCCCATGGTAAGTAATGCAAAACCTAAAAGGGACAAGGAAGAACTTGCAATTGGCATTAATAGCTGTGATCAAGAGGTCAGAAGTCTTGCTGTGCATCACCTCTGTGGCTGGGAAGATGAAAATCTGGAACACTACAACCTTGTGGACTACCAGAAGCTTCTGTGGCAACTTCTGTCCTTGATACTTCTACTGAAAAAATAAGGCCACCACATACTAGCTAAGCAACCTCTTGACTTTCTGGGGAGGTGAGGGATTAAAGTTGAAGGGGATAAAGCTTGTGGACTGGATAGCACAAGAGGCTCAACATCACAGGGGTTTTACTCTCATCATAATGAAGTTAGAGGCAAAATTGAAGTGATATACCAAGCCTGCCAGATTCTTCAAATTTAAGAGACTCCCTTGTGGACACCTGTGATTTGCTGCTTAAGCAGAAAACAAAAATTCAAATAAGCCAACAGATCTACTGAAAGTTAGAATACATTACAAGAGTCAACTATTTCATGATTTTTTTTTAAACTATAAAAAGAGGCAGTCAAAGCAACGTTTCAGTTAGGTAGAGAATGCTGCATTAATTAAAAAAACCTAAATACTGGTAAAGCTGGAGTCTGTTGCACTGGTTAATGAATGAGGTGCCTGTTTTCAAAGATATCTACACGTCTACAGATCATAACTAGCGTGGACAGTTTTTACAGCAGTGGTGTATAATCTCATTCAGTTATTTGACTACTGATGGTAATTAAGGACCATAATCCAGTGCCAAAAAATAAACAAATGCAAGCAACCACCAAAACTTACGCAATGGCAGAAATTGTATGTGGATGTTGAACGTTTATTGCTAAGCTGTTCAGAGAAAATATGAAGTTAAAGTAAGTTCTCATATATGCACAAAACATAAGAATGGAGCTGGACACTTTACAAGCACAGGAAAAAAACAACAATAACCAAGCAAGTTTAATGTAGAATCAGTATCTTAAACCTTGGTAATGAGGAAGAAGTTTCACAAATCAGACAATGCAAAGGAAGCTTAAGTTGTATGAATAAAGCAAATACATGCCTCTTTCCTTTGGAACTTGCACAGCAATACAGCTACAACCCAGACTTTTCGTAGGATCTTATACTAGTAAAGTATGTGCTTTACCATGCATATTGCTTGTTAAACACCAAAACGGGTGTAGGAGTACTAAGTTATTAAATCTATGAAATGTGCATCACAACCAAGGTTACTAGCTGTAATGTATTACATAGGAAAATGAAAGATGATGTATGAAAAGAAACAAGCATAGCAACTGATTATCTACAAACTGAAGTCACAGTGGCACACTGAACAATTTTAGGTTAACCAGACTCACTTAAAAATAGAAACCAGAGGCTGGGCTCTTCTCTCACCCCATTTCACATGTCTTTACTTCCATTGATTTCAAGTGGAGTTCTTCACAATTTATGCCATTGTGAGAGGAGAACCAAGCCTTGTGTGTTTGAAAGGAAACAGCAGACATGTTTCCCACCAGAGTGCAGGGGGAGATTTTAAAAAAAGCCACAAGTATATGAACTGTGAAACCGATAGAGTACACAAGTAAAGGCAAGCAAAGAGGCTCTAGCTGGGGGGTGGTAGTGGTGGAACTTGCAGCTCATGGAGGGTTGTTTGGTTTTTGTTGGTTTTTTTTCTAAAGATGTAGGATTGATATTAAGAAATCAGAAGCCCAGTCATTCTGCTGTCTTTAAAATAATGTGTTAGAAAGAAATATTGTCCTTCCCCCCAAGATGTAACTGATTTATATTTTCCTGCAATTATTCTATGAAGTGAGGAGCAGGACATTTTCTTTGTGAAGGACACAGACTTTCCATTCCCAAAAACTGGAAAGCGAGGGATAGGACAAAAGGTCTGAACTACATGAATCACAAGAAATGGTTCCTAAACCCAAACTTAAATAGATGATCTTCCAAAACCCTTCAGGATCACCCAACTAGTATTACACTAGGTAGAAAGAGAAACACTTGTAACTGGAACTCAAAGTACTGAATGATTTATTGGTGACAAAACCACTTTATGGTTTGAGCCTGTGGCACAACATAAGCTACAGTTTTATGGTCTGTATTTTGGGGGTAGCAGCACATATTAAGGAGCTCCTCTTTCACCACCCCTATAAGCCATTCTGTGCACCAACAGTCATTGTACTGGTCTGTACTGATTTGGGAAGCTAACTTTAAGGCAAGAAACCCCGTAAACATTTTTGAACCATTTCTACATCCCTAATCAAGCTGTGCCAGCAAAACAATGCAACAGCACAAGGAAAATAGCTCAAGCATTTTACAGATGTAATACAGACATTTTTATTGTTTTATCAGGTTTACATGTCACAGGGATGCAAGATTTAAGTAATTCATACCCAGAGTCCTACTCTTGACAGAATGCTATTGCAACTGCCTGTCTGGAAATGCCTATCCCCCACCTTCACTTGTGTGCGTAACAGATTCACTCACATTCTGGTTTTCAAGTTCCTTTTACTGCACTCCATGCTGGCAGCTTCCTTTTTAAAATAAGTCTAGTCTCTTCTCACAATTGCATTAAATATTGGCTGATTTAGTACATGACAAAGCAGGAATAAATGTAAATGCACAGAACTGTACAAAGAAGACAACTTCTGCCTGTGGAAAAAGTGTTGCATAATTCAAGATACACCTGCTGATTTTCACAAGACCTGTTCTTTCAGAGCATTACTCTCCTCCCAAAGACTATGGGAAGCTGGAAAGACACCCAAAACCAAACACACATGCCCTTGAATATCAGTTTTGAGTGGTTCAGAGTTAGACTTTAAATGCTGAACACTGACTTATAGATCAAAGTTAAAAAAAACCCAAGCAAAACAAAACAAAAAAAAAGCCTTAAATGAACATGAGCCTGGTATCACCTCAATTCCCAAACTAAGGCTACCAAGTATACATTTGTGACACTATACCACAAAGTCCTCATCCCATCAGTACATCTTTGTAGCATCAGCTCCAGGATAGTAAGATACCAACTTATATGCAAAAAAAAGGTTTCTAAACAGCTGTAATACAATAAAAGACAGACAGCAGGCATTAAAAACTAATCTATCAAATTTACAGCCTAAGAGGTAGCAGATTCAGAAACAGACAACAGAGCACCCAGTGTCAGGGGAGATTCTGAAGAGAAATCTGAAAAGCAATACATCTGCAGCAGTGCCTGCTTGTCACTGTGGTCACTTCAGTTCACTCAAATAACCTGCATTGCTTAAATTCAGTACATTAACAGCTACTCTAAAACCCCAAGAGCTGTTCTTTCATGAAATCAAAAGTTTTATATAACTCTCTCTCTCTTTATATAATTCTCTCTGCAAAAACTGTCCAAGCACACTGTCTGTGTGAAAGGTCATGGAGTAAAGCTTGATGTTTATTGGATTCACAAACAGCTAAGTCAACCATTCAGCTCACTAACCTATGTGGCAGCATCCTTTGCTGCAAGTGGTTCCATGGCATTTTGGCAGATCATGTTTGACCATGAAGCACATGTATCGCTTTCTTACTCTGTGGATATTCTCTCCTGCCTCAACCTAGTACATAGGTCCGTTCACCAGTTTCCTAACTGGACAACAATGTTCTGCAAGAGGCAACTCATACTCTGGCTGCAAAGAAGAGCTGCCATAACACAACTGATTGCCTTTTCAGGCAGCTCACTAATCTCCTATCAGCGGTATCTCCTCATAGATACCTGCTGAAATCCAAGCATACAGTATGCTGCCAAGAGAATAGAACGGAGCTGCATCCTGAGTAACAATATCCTTACCAGGCTGGAAGTTATATGCTTTTCTCAGTACCTCAGTACAGATGAGAGCCTAGTCTGTTTTTGACATGCTTGGCAGTACTCTAAGACATTTGTTGGCTATTGGCCTGCCAAGCTGTTTAGGCTTATAAGTTCTTCTGCACTCGCTTTATACTATTAATTTTGTTAAATATAAACATCCTCTGTGTATCTTATTCCCATATTCCATATGCACCAAATGAACTCATTTCAGTACTACGATGAATGAGAACTCAGTATTTATCACACAGATCAACCATGCTTTGCAAACAAGACTGGAAAAAACCTCACAATGAAGTTCTCCATATGATCTTTCTGATGAGCAAAGCATGAGAAAACAGTTCAAAGCTCTCAGAAAGCCATATGCATACTTTTGTTAAAGACATCTGCAATTCACCAGTGAGGTTTTAGACCCAGCATAATTCATTTAGCAGTCTGTATGCATAGATACAAATACACTAGGTTCAGACATTTCTTCAATGACTTCATAGAATTATTTTTAAAGTATATAAATATTCACACTTTGAGGAGTCATGTCAGCATGTAAAGCTTTTATTTTTCCTGATACCTGAAAGGAGGCTAAAATAGAGGAAAAAAATATAGTCCTACAGTATGCACACAAACACTGGCAATTTCTTTTTTTATATAAACAGTGTTGAACTTCTCTGTGATTAACTGTAACAGCTGATTACAAAAAGAGGTCTTTAAAATCACCTCCACTAATCATGTACTAATTTTGAACATACTTGAAAACAACCTTTTACCATGGCTAGACAAGTTGATCCACACTTGAAAGCATAAGGAGGCTTTCAATTTGTGCCAGGGTGGTTGTGTGTTTCTGTTACTACAGAAACCGGGCATGGGCGAGGGCAGTGTTCAACTAGTCTGTGTGCTTGACAGGTTGAGCAAGAGTGCCTGGGCAAAGCATCCTGCTGAGCTAGCTCTATCCCTGTCACAGGAGTACTTTGATACCGAAAAGGCTGTGGAGGGTAAAGTGGGTAAAGCTGAACAATTACAGCACTTGGGTCACAGAGGCAAGAGACCTACCATGCAGCATGATGCAAGGCTTACATTGCTATAGTCACAGCTGCACCTAGGTGCTTACTTTCTTTTGAAAACTACCTTCAGAAATTAAGATGTTTGGATAATGAAGACTCTCTTTAAGAAAATTCAAGGGACTAACATCACACTGCTTTAAAAAAATGTTAGTTTTATTATAAGCATCATCATACAGGCGTGCAGATTTTTTCGATCATGTTGGTAGAAATTACCCAAATCAGTGATCAAATCCACTGTGAAGGCAGCTTTTATATATGCCACGTTAACACAAACACTAGGTATGGATTTGGCATGTTGCCCTCAGAGCAGCCTAGTTCTGGAATCATGTTCACAGAATCACAGAATCAGTCAGGGTTGGAAGGGACCTCAAGGACCATCTAGTTCCACCGCCCCTGCTGACACCCTACCCCCATCAGGCTGCCCAGAGCCTCATCCGGCCTGGCCTTAAACATCTCCAGCGATGGGGCCTCAACCACCTTCCTGGGCAATCCATTCCCATTCCGGGCTCTCACCACTCTCATGGTGAAGAACTTCCTCCTCAAATCCAGTCTCAATCTCCCCACCTCCAGCTTTCCTCCATTCCTCCTAGTCCTGTCACTCCCTGATAGCCTAAGAAGTCCCTCCCCAGCTTCTTTGTAGGCCCCCTTCAGATACTGTAAGGCCACAATAAGGTCACTTTGGAGCCTCCTCTTCTGCAGACTGAACAGCCACAACTCTTTCAGTCTGTCCCCATAGCAGAGGTGCTCCAGCCATTTATTAAGATTGGGACTACCTAACACAGGATTAGAATGTGACAAGCTCAAAAAGGTGTTTATAAAAACATCATCAGAGACAAAATCTACTTTAAATAAAAGCAAAGCAAGCATATTTCAATATTTGGATGGCAGCTGGAAATGCATTCCAAAAAAGTATCTGCTCCATGAAGCCAATATTGCATGTAACTGGAAACATTTCAAAAAACCAGAACTGTTCAAGTCAAAGATGGTAATTGCGAGCTTTGGGGGCTGTGCTTAGACAAAAGAGAGGAACTGAATAAAACTGTTATAGATATAAGCATACAAGCACACTCCATAATACTCCTACCACTTTATTGTTAGCAAA
>VWZI01013600.1:106396-149928 GCA_013396835.1 Psilopogon haemacephalus | reverse complement strand
GGGGGGGGGCAGGGGGGGTTGGTCAAAGAGAAGGAAAATGGTAAGAAGCACACCAGACAGAACAGCAAGAGCTATCAGGTGCTATAAAATCAATGTTTCAAACACGCACCTTAGACAAGAGTACCTTACTTTGATATGGAACTGAAATAACAGTTTCAGATTTTGTTGATGCATAATCTACTCAGAAGGCCTGAGAGACTGTCTACTTCAGGTTTACTAGCTAGTGAAACACTGAGCTTGACAGGTTCAAAGTGATCTTGAAAAGCAGCTCACCAATCTTATGGTTATACCCAAGAACTTTTTAGGAGTTAGCCTTCCAGGCAGAGTTCCAAGAAAAGGCAAACTAGCAAAAAACTGTCATTTCCAGGTATTAAAAAATACTAAAAATGTTTGTATTGGCTCATACCTCTTGTATCTGAGTACTTCACTCATTTTATACACAAAAAAAACCCCAAAAATCTCCTTGCACAAGAACATGCTTGAGAAGGACTGTCAGTTTTTGCTAAGAAGTCATGTTTTGCCAAAATAAGTACAGGGTAGTTAGAACACAATAGTAACAACCAAAATACAAAGAGGAAGAGTTATAGCAAAACACTCATGAAATTTTCTTCAGTAACTGGAAATGTCCTTTGACAGTGAACCAGCAGTCAAAAAGCTGCTTCTGCTAAAAATGTGTCAAATTGCAGTCTGATAGTCTATCTGGGAATTCCTACCAGAAATGCTACGACTTCAGTGTGCTATTACTTGCAAAACATGTTTCTTCTCATCCTTCTTCAAACATAGGTAGGAGGGGGAAGGATGAGCGATAGTTGTGCTGTATCATTCCAAGCTGGTTCTTCCCATTATACAACTCTTAATCCAAACAGTTTAAGCACACAAGTAAAAAGCTACTCATTTTTGTAAACATTTCCAGGAGCAGGACCTAAGCTTGCATCGCTTACACCAAGCATATACTAATGACTAGAGCTAACCTCAAGTTTACCTCCATTTAAACAGCATGAGCATATAACAGTGCTGGTCAGACTAAAGCTTAAGACTTAATACAAAGGGGTAAACTGAATACTGATATAAGCCACTTGGTGATTATTCACCCATCTCATAATCAACTATTTTAGTACAATATTATAATATTTTTACCAGAAACACAAATGACGTTTTTTAATTTTAAAAAGGGTAGTGTTTTGGAGCATGTTTTTATACCCAAACAGCATGGATGTCTTTAGCTTATCTTAAAGTAATGTCAGAAAACAGAAAAAAAAACCCAACTCGTTTGTTTGTTTTAAATGGACTTCACGACTGCACATACAATTAACTGTGGAATGCACGAGACACAGCATCCAAGCAAACAGAGGCCTTAAATTTAAGTGCAACTCTCTGCTTTGTGAGAAGCTGTGTATAGCAGCCACTGACAATATATTATGCAAAATCTGTATTAAAATGGGAAAGGACTTTCAGGCTAGAATATAAAGGCTGCAGCACTAGAAAGGGTCAAAGCAATCTGCAAAGACATAATATGAACCAAAGCCATTTAAATTACTCTGTAAAATGTAGACGTTCATTAGCAGAGAAAAAATTCACAGGACAAGAATGACAAAGTAAAAGTCATCCGATTTTCATATCCTAATTAATTAAATATGCCAAATACATTTAATCTCTTATTATAACCATAGGGGGAGACAGACCAAACTCTTGGAAGTTCTGAAAAGCCAGGTCATTAGCATGCCAAGCCATTCCTTAGATCTCCACCTCATACACAAATTTACATTCCAAATTTATTATATATGTAAGTAAAGCCTGCCTCCCCTCTCCTGCCCCCTCCATTTTTCCTTCTTTGTAAGACACTTGCTATCCCTTACTGTTGTATTCTAAATGTTTTGTGAAATGTTAAAGAACTTGTTTAGTGGGGGGGGTGGGAAGGGGGGAAGTACAGAAGCCATTCTTTTAAAAACCTGAGTTAAGCACTCCCACCCCTGTAGAATAAGCTAGTTGAAAATGAGATTGATAACATTCTTGCACATACGCATGAAAATCCATGGATAGTTTGTAGTCTTTGACTTTTAAGTTCAGATGACATTTCTAGGCATTTCTTGCCTTTCCAAACAAGAAAAAGATTTTGATGTTTACATAAGGTTCTTCTTGCTTAATAAATCTTAAATTGAAACAGATTTTTTTAAAGCAATTACCTTCTTCAGAGTTATCATACTACAGGATATTAGGAAAAACCAGACTCTCCTGTTGCTTTTACCCACATCTGACTCCAATCTTAATAGTTTAGCTATTAACCCTGTAAGGTCCCCACACGCACACCTTGCCCAGTTACGTTAAAATTTTTATATGACTGATCTGGGCTTACTCATTACAAAACCTTTTGTTATACAGAAAGAGAGCAGCTCCGTGGACCTTGATTTACAGGACACAATTAACTGTGTTGCTGGCAGGACTGCACCAGCCCTGCTCATCCGGGGCTCTGCGGTGTGAAACGAGTCTGCCACTGCAGTCAGAGGAACTGCTCCACTCCTGTCGTCTACCCTTCGTTCTCTTTCCAAGCCCCCCCAACCAGCTGACATTTTCGGATGAAAACTTGGCCATTCTGCTATACTTGTGCTATAAAAAATAGAAACAATAACCCGTCTTAGAAATAGTAACTAGAACTAAAGGGAGGGGGGGTTGGGGGGAAACAGTCTGCTGGAGAATCTCAGTAGTCACTCTTGAGTTTGCAATGCAAAACATGCAGCGTAAAGCCCTCAGTGATCAGCTAACCAACAAAAACACGGAAACTTCTCCGGCTGTAACGCTAGCGCTTTATTTTTGCCACCTTTTAGGTTTCAGCATGTAAGGAATAGGCATTGTTAACCTTTAAATCCTCTGCATAAACATTTCGCAGAGAGCTTGTAAAATACCCCCTGCTGCGTTTCCTGGCTCCCCAGTTGATGGCATTTAAATATGCTGGTACCGGCGGGTGCTGTATTTTGCTTTCCTCGGCCACCCTGCTGGGGGGACAATGACAGATGTCTGTCCGAAGCCAAACCTGGCAGTCCCAGGCTCAGACCACAGCGAAGGCGCCTTGGACTGAGACCAGCTCGAAGCTAAATCGGGCTGCTATAGTCTGAAATCCCGCGGAGGGCACAAATATTCCGGAAAAGGGGCTCAGAAGTGTCCATCGACCTTCCAGAGCTCTCTTCGCCGAGGAAGGTAAAAATACATACTTTGGCTAAGTCTGCGTGTGCTGCATCTCAGCCGCTGAAGAGGCTACCCAGCAACACAACGAGAGCTCCAAAGATGCCGCGGGGATGGCAGAGTGAGGTCGCTCCCTCCCCCCGCACAGATCCCCGGCTAGGGGCAGGAGAGCACCAAGACGCTGACACTTCGCCGAGGACAAGGGAGAAGGCAGAGGCTGGCTGAAGAGACCAGTTGTCACCCTACTGACAGGCGACAGCTGAGCTCCCGCATCTGGACTTTTATTCAGACCGACAGCTCCAGCCCTCCGTGCCTCCCGTTTCACCGGGCGCACCGAATCGGCGCCGTGCCAGCCCACAGCCCCAACAGCCGCCGCGGGGCTCGGCGGGACAACACCACCCCCGTGCCCCTTCCCCCAGCCACCCACTTCTCCTGTGCCTGCAGCCCTCGTCCAATAACTCTGTGCAGGACGGCACTACTCTAACAGAACCGAGGAATGCCGATTCCGGGCTCAGGCGGCTTCGTAGGGGCACGCCCTGGCGATGCAAACCTGAGGCGAGGCGCAGAAATCCGCAGAGCGGAATACCGCGGGAATAGCTTCGCCGCGGCTAAGTGGCACTGTCCCAGTTACGGGGGGCGCCCCGTCAAACCTGCCAGTCGTCCCGCCGCACTGTTCCAGACTGCCCGAGGCGGGCTGTCACTTACCCTCACCGCAGCGCAGCCGAATCACGGCGACGTATTCCCTGGTGGCTAGCGGCAGCGGAGTCCGTCACATCGACAGCTGGGGGAGCCGGGTAGCCAGCTTCTGCCGCGAGGAGTCAGCGCCGGTGGAAGATGTGCATCCCCGTCAGCGCCTCGGAGGGGACCGCCTGCCGAGAACCACCTCGACGGCCAGCAGCTTCCACTGCCCTGCCGCGAGTAGCCGAGCCCCCTGACGCTCCCCGCCCTAATGGGGCTCCACCGCCCCGCGCCCGGGACGGCGACATAAGCGTTGCGCCGCACCCATTGGCTACCGCCTACCGCTCCCGCCAATCGCCGTCGGGCGGGGGCGGCCAGCGGCTCGCAAAACTCGGCGGGGCGGGGCGGGGCGCGAGGGGCGGGGCTCGGCGGAGAGCTCCGGCCCACGGGCCAGGCTCGGGCCCGCCCACGCCTCGCCCAGACCCCGCCCAGGTCCCGCCTCGGCCCCGCTCTGCCCGGCTCTGTCCGGCTCTGCCCGTGTGCCCGGAGGCGGAGCGGGGAAACGTGCGCTGGCGTTTGAAGCTCGCTGGGGAGCTGCAGGACTTGCGAAAGCGTCTTAGCCCCGGAGTTTGGGACGGCTGCGGAGGAGGCTGGAGGGGCTTTCGTCGTTCCATTTCCCCCAACCAGATGGAGTTCTGAGCTTTTGCCGAGGCAGCAGGAGAGGGAAAGTTAATTAAAAACTTTCTCCACTTTGCTCTATGCAAAGGTGGTCTGTAGAGCTCCCTCCAGCTGTATTTGTGGTCCACGGTATTGTCAGAGGACTGCACATACCTACTGGCTGCATCCAGGGCGCTGCTGGAGAGAATGGGGCTGGGCCCTCCTAAGCCCTCTGCCCCAAACATCGGCCTTTGCCCTAGGCCATCACCTGCGGAGTATGTGAATCCAACTGTCACCAGCCATAGAAACCCTCCCTAAGAGTGTTGGCAGGAATGGTCAAAGCAGCTCTGGTCTTAATATAAGCAAGATGTAAAAAAGAATGCAGTAGGCATTTAAGGGACACTGAAGTAGCCAGGTATATGTTTGAATCCCTTCCCTTATATTTTATCAGCACTTCCGGTATCTTTCTAAGCTATTGGAATTCACATCCCTTATTTCAGTTGCTTGCACCTCATACATTTTAAGTAACTTGAATCGAGCTTCTTTTTCTCTAATACTCTTGTAATGTTTATGTCCTTTATGTGTAAAATCAGGAAAATATGAGTTAAAATGAAGATATTAATGTTGGTTTGTTTTTTTTTTCCCTCTATATGCAAACTGGAAGGCAAGATAATTTTACCAGAATGCCTTCTTAGTGATCATAAACTCTCTCTACTTGGTGAAATGAATATGCTTAGAACTGTTAATAACTAAAAGCTGAGATTTGGTCTGTCTTTTGGCAGTCTTGCTTCTCTAAACAAGGGATTATTTGAGGTTAGGAAATGGGAATTTTCTCATCATGTTTTCAAGCACATTTGGTTTTCCTGTGTTAGCAGAATGAGTTTGTTATCTGGAATCCAATCTGGTCAAAATCATCTGTCTGTATCTGGAAAAAAAAAGAAAATGTAACACTCACAGGAAACAACTTTAGACTGCAACCCCAGGCTACAACTTTATTACAGGCAAGAGTGTTAAACCTACTTATCACCTTGAAAGTTTCAGCTGCGATCCTAACCCTGGATGCCCTGTTTTGCCATTCCCTTGCAGCCTGGGTGTAGTATCACCATCACTTTGCTAAATACTTCCTTTAAAATCTTAACCAAGTTTGAAAATAAACACTTCTAGATTGCATCTCCATGGAAGTTTTCAGGTGCTTGTACAGACAGGTGAAACTTCATAAGAGACGGTCTTTATCACTCTCTCCATCAGAATGAATTTGGATTTCTCATGTAATTTAAGAAAAAACATAGAGAATGAAGTAGAAGCGTGGTAAAAATGAATAGATTCTAAAGAAAATGTGAAGAAAAAGATGGCAAAAGGGCTGCTCATAGCCATCTGCTGCTAGAGAGCTGTTTTTTCCCTTGTCCTGTGTTCTTCCCTGCCACCTATCCAAGCATTTCTGTAGCACTTATCACTAAGATCTAAATGCATTTAGACTGTGCTGGCAGCATTGCATGATTTCCGTCGTTTACTTCTTCCCACTTCAGGTTCCAAAGGCATAGGAAATAAGATTGCTTGGCTTTGAAATAGCCTTGTCAGAGGTGTTTGCAGTCATATATTAGCAGATCTGAATCTGGAATGAAAGAATTTATGGCCAATGCACTCTTTTAAGTTGTGTGTCTGTTTATCTGATCCTCACTTAGAAATGCCTCTAATTAAGCTATAAATTCTTAGTTTCCCCTGAACCGTATGGGTAGCCTGGGAAGTTTGCTACAGGGACGTAATCTACCTGTTCTACAGCTAACAGCTATGTCTGCAATGCAAATCCAGCATGAGTGCTGTGGTAGTGTTATTTTCCGTTCTGTTTTTCATGACATGGACAGAAATCAAGCATGTCCAAGTTATCCATTGCAGTTTTCTCTTTGGACCTACAGGACTTAGTTTGTGTCAGGAAAAAAAGTAGTCTGCAAAGTACATAAACTTGCAAACAATAGGAAATAAGGTTTAAAAATTACAATCCTCAAATACAGGTACTGGGAAAGGGGCTATAATACTCTCCATCTTTTTTATTTATGCTTTCCATGTGAGCTACTTCACTCTCCTGTGATTTTGTTGAATTGTACCATTGGCTACTCTTTGCAGATTTTATTTGCACACACATTTAACTCACGTGAAGTCTGGATAATTTGAGAATGGTGGCATCTCTGCCGGTGGTGTGGGCTGAGAGAAGACATGAAGGAAACTTTCACATAGAAAACGGCCAGGCTTGCAGTATCTATCTGTATATNAAAAAAAAAAAAAAAAAAAAAAAAAAAAAGTCAGCCACATCTAAACTATTGATAAACAAGTTTAAAAGGGGCTTGAGTCCCTTATTTAACCTTATAGTAAAAACCCAAGCTTCCTTGGGACTGTTACCTATTGTATGAAAAATATATGTTCTATATTTAGAAATTTTCTCTAGAAAGCAGTGCCAACACCTATCACGAATTTCACATGAGGAATGCAAATTTTGCCCTATGTTGCAGGAGCTTAAAATTTTTTAATGGGTAGTTTTTTTGTGATTTTGAATTAGGGAGAAAAGAATCTGTATAAGTTCACACAGGTTCTCCAAAAGGAAATGCCTAGAACAATCCATCAGACATTTTTTTTCCCAGTCCTACCTCTATATGTAAGATATTGACATCTTACATACAGAGTCATGACTGCAACTGCAGGAAGGTGAACAAAAAAAGTTCCTTAGCTGGGTAGCAAAATTATCCTCTACCACTGATGAGGCTTTGAGGCTAGCCCTGCTTGAAAGAGATAGCTGGACCAGATGGACTCCAGATGTCCTTTCTAACCCTGATCCTGTGATCTAGTGCCATTGGATTCAGCCAGTATAGAAGACACAGGTCAGACTATGCTGTCTAATTACTAAAACAGTTTAAGTATTGAGGAATAAAAAAAGGGCACACCTGGAGATGGAGAGTTTAAGTGAAGCACAGCAGTCTTTACAATGACATTAGTGCATATTAAAAACAAATTTTCTTCTAGATTAGGGACAATATTTTGATTTTTTAGCAAGGGCAAATGGTATAATTTTGTTCTGTTTCAGCTTTTTTTCTGTGATACAAAGCATAGGACAGCTTCATTTAGAGATTTTTGGGGAGGAACAACGCTTTAATTTCTGCTACTTTGTGCAACACTTGAGATTGTCTTTATATTTTCAGTTTCTTAGTCTTTCTTCAGGAAGGGAGTCCAAAAATGGACATTCTTTTTCTATTTGTACTTCTAAGTAGCAGAGGGAGTGCTTCAGTTACCCTGTTTGTATGCAGAGTATAAAACTGTCTTACATCACATGGATGTTGTAAGGCTTAGTTAATCTTCGTGCAGCACTTGAGCTTTTCAGACAAAAAGCTGTATAGAAGCATATATTAAAAAGAACACCTTCTTCTGGTTCTGTGATGGGTTTTTCTGGGCCACTTCAACTGGAATCAAATCATATGGAGTGCTGGAAGCAATTAGGCATACATTTTCAATTGCTGATTCTTATAAGCCCAACTCTTTTATTTGGCTTGCACCCAGCAATATGTTCATCAGTTGTACAGATTTGTCTTAAAAACCCAATATTAATAGTAAGTTTTCAAAATGTCATTGATTGTCTGTTTTCCACACTACCTTAGAAGGTGTACTGCTTTCCTTCTCTATATCCCCAGGAATCTCAACAGACTACATCAGAACTACTTGGCATGCCGAGTGGTCTTTGCAGGACAGAGGGAACCTAGTTACTGGTCATTCAAATAAAGGATAGACTGAGGAGTACTATGAGTACTATGAGTACTACATCTCAGCATCTCAATCTGGGCTAAAATATTATCCCTATACGAAAGCTTCATGCTCTGCCTTTGATCACAGACTTCTCTGTTGGTTTTTCTAGCCTAGTTATCACCAGTGAACTAGAATAAAATGAGAAACTTGACTGACCGAGATTAAAAAAAACAACATTTGTTTACAATACATGGAAGTAATACTAGTCTTCTTTCTCAGATCCACTGCTGTGCCGTGTGCTCCCTCCTGCCAGAGCTGGAGTGAGTTCTTACAGCAGAAGTGATGTTTGGAGCAGCTTTGGAAAATACCCCAATATTTCTGTAGCTATTCTGGCCATGGATGATTGTACTCTGCCTTCTGAGTGGTCTCAGATTATTCTAGTTGTATTTTAAAAGCAATGACAGAACCCCTTGTATTGCTCAGAAACTCTGTGGCTCTTGGCATATATATTTCCCAGTCCCACTAGGCATTAGTCTCCTTCTTGTATGCCTATGAGCCTACCATGGATTTTTCACAGCATTTTCCCAAAGCGCATGGGGACACTTCTGTTTGAACAGGAGCCACCCTGCTCCTGTTATCCCAAGCAGTGAGCACTGGCCAGCTTTTCCCGTAGTTTGTGTACTGAGCATGGTGTCATATGGTATGGAACATCCTTTTGGCCAGTTTAGGTTAGTTGTCCTGGCTATGTCCTTTCCCAATTTATTGTGTCCCTGCAGCCTACTCACTGGTAGGGCAGTATGGGAAGCTGAAGAGTCTTTGATCGTTGCTCAACAACAACTAAAATATCAGTATGTACTCAACATTATTTTCATTCTAGATCCAAAGCACAACACTGAACTAGGGACTGGGATTAAAATAACAATCCCATCTGAAACCAGGATAGAGAGATGAAACAACTTTGAAAGCATACGTCTAATCCCATATGCACTGAGACACTTGACTAGCAGGTTCACAAGATCAACCCAGATTTATAAGCACTATATAGAAAGAACTTGATAGAAGGCAATAAATATTATTTTTTAGAAATATCCATGATGATTTTATGAATAATTTGTTCTTATTAAATTCAATTTACTTAAAAATTATGCATTGAGAAGGTAGGTTGTTAGAAGTTATGGATAATACACCATGTCATTTGCCCTTTTCCTTCTCTATAATAGCGTAAGTGTAAATCACAACTCTAACTTGATTAGGTTTTGTTTCACATTATTTAAACATAGTTTGTTATTTAATTGTGCACAAGATCTTAATCTTTTACTTAAATATAAATTGCAAAGTACAATCGTTAAACAAATGTATTGAATACCATTGATTATTCATCAAATAATTGTGGCAAATCAAGTAATCAATTATTCATCATCCAGAGAAGAATAGATGACGTGAAGAATAAGCTGTAATTAAGATTAAATACTATTGGATTCTGTACTGATTATTTATTTTGAAATTACAATCCTTGCAACTAAATAAAATTGAAATTAAAATGTGGGTAGCCTGATTGAGGCACCGAGCAATGATTGTGCAAAAGTGTAACCTGTTAGAACATACTCATGTATGGGTAGAGACATGACATTTGCTGCCTGAAGTATTTTCTGGTTTTCTCCCATGCATTACTTCTATTTAATGCAAGAATAATGTTATGATGATAGATTTTAGTCTTCTCCATTATTATGTGGCTGATGTACCAGGCACAAAAAATAAATCAGATTCTTAAAACCAAATTAAACATTTAATTCCAGTGCTAGATTTATCTTTGGCCTAATTAGTGATTTTTCTTCATAGTAAGTGCCACCTAGAATCTAGATTGAAAATGAACATGGGTAAATCACATTACTGTAAGAATTTGGTTTTGCAAGTCTTTCCTAACTGACTTACTATTCCCTGGCCTGCTAGACATTTAAAGCAGTGAAAAATCCCCTTATGTCTTCATCTGTGTAATGTGTAGAAAAAGTATCTCTAGGAAATAATAAAAATATCAGCATTAGTATTCATCAAAACCACTGCTAATAAAATAGTTCTTCAGTTAGCTGGACTCAGGTATGATCTTGACAACAGTCCTCAATATATATGAACACTGTCCTAAAATATTCCACATTTTTTACTATCATGCTAGAAGTGAAATAAATTAAATTGTCTTCCACCTGAGGAAGTAAACTGGAAGGTGACTCAGCCAGCAAATACTGTGTCTTTTTCAAATTAGAAAAAAACAAATCAGGATTGGTAAATCCAGAGGACCTTTTAACACCAGAAAGTTACTGCTCTCTAAAAATACTCACTATTCAAGCTATGTAACTGAATGCAACTATTAGTTGCAAATAATATCATTGCATGACATTGTTCTGATGCTGATAGGATGTGTGCAGTAATATGCAAAGCACAAATATTTAGGTAGACTTGAAATTCATGTACTGGGAATATGCTTTCAGTTATGATTAGGACCATGATGGGGATATGAGCTGGCTCACACATTTTCACATCTTTTTGTCTCAGTGGCATCCATTATAACAATCAGTTCAGAAGCCATAAAGGCAAAGTTTGCAGGTAGCAGACATACACATGGAGAAATGTAATCCATAGCCTAAATAGTCATTGTTTTGAAAAAAATGAAAAGAGGGAACAGGATTCAATCAGATTTAAATAGCATTTTAGCTATACCTCTAAAATGAAGGAGAAATGGTAATGTCTTCAGAAGTACTTATTTTTTCTTTATTCTCTCTTCTGCTAGACAAAATGCATTTTGTGGATGTGCTGGTTTGAACTAATTGGAGAATTTGAGTGAGAAATTAGACTATAGGCTGAGAAATGAAAATACATGATGTCACTTCACTCACAGCTTTACTGAGAAAGAAAAAAAAATGTTTTAAGAGTTGTAACCCAAATATAGGTAAGTCAGAGTGCTCCAGACCTCTCAGGGCTGCTGCTGCTCCTCTTGCATGTTTCCTTTGTCTCTGCCTTTTGTAGCCAGTTCTCAGTAATTCCACTAACCTCTTTCCTACTGCTGATCCCCCTGGGTAATCTACCTCTGCCTATCTGCTGCATCAACAGATGGTGAGATTAGATTGGGGAAGGGGGGAAAGGTGGTAGAGGTGGTTGGAAAAAACCCTCTTAGGGATTTTGAATCTCTGGGAAGGGTATGGTGTTTCTGTATTACCTTTTCACTGTATATATCTGTAAATATCTGCTATACATTGTAAATATCTGCTAGTATATTGAGCATTGCTGTAAATATAAAGCTTCATTTATTAACTTCCATCTGTTTCTGAGTCCTAGCCAGGGTTATATCAAAGGTGGGGCTAGGTAGTGGGGGGTGGTGGGCAGGTAACTGCTAAACCACCACAGTGCATCTTTGTATTACCAACAAATTAATTATTTTCAACATTAGTAAGAAAGTAAATATGAGAAAAAGGACTCAAAACCAAGTGAAAAATTCTCATATTTGTATTATTGAAAGTGTGTAATACATTTGCTTTCTGTGTTTAAAATGCTTATGTTTTCAGTATTTGACATTCATTATTCAAATTACTTGTGTTCTCTTGTATTAGGCTGCGTGACGTTTCTGTTGTCTTATTGGGGAAAGGCACTCTGCTGCTAGTGCATGTATAGAGAAATTTAAGATTCTGCTTCCGTTAGCAGTTTGAAATTACTTTGAAATGCATTTTCAGAAAATATTGTTGTTGTAAAACTTGGTAACATGGGAGTTCATGGAAACATAAAAGCTGCAAGTAAATAAATCAAAGGATATTCTTTGGAGATGGTGAAGAGCCAGAAATCCAACAGAAGGAAAAGGGGATAATGAGTTGTGAGCATTTCTGAGAATCAGAAATGCTTACAGCATTTAAATGTTTGTTCGTTTTTTCTCCCAGTATTTGCCAGATTCAAATATCAAGCATCTTCAGTGACGATGCAACCCACACAGTTGATAATTATTTTTCAGGGTGTCTTTTCAGGAAGACAGCTTCCTGGGGACTAAGTCTCTCTAGGTCTAGTTAGAGAGGACTCTTGCCAAATATTTCTACTTTTTCATTCTCCATCCTGTAAAGTTTGTTGTATAATAATTGCCTCTGTGAAGTGTCAACAATTAAGTAAGATGAGGTACTGAGTATAAAAAAGTATAAAAAGACATCCTCATTCCTTTGGAGATACTATTTTCTCTGACACTGCTTATGTATCTGTTGAGGCTGACATGAAATATGTCAAGTCACCTGATTTGTCAGCTAAATATGGCTTATATTTCTTTACTTCCATTTTATGTCTGTAGTGGGTTTGCAGTGACCTGCCCCCCCACCTTTTGAAACCCCGGCTAAAACTCAGAAAAACACACTGGAAGTTAATAAATGAAGCTTTATATTTACAGCAATGCCAATATACAAGCAAATATTTACAAGATATAACAGATATTTACAGAAATATACAGTAAAAAAGAAATACAGACACCACACCCCTCCTGGAGACCAAAATCCCCAAGAGAGGGAAACCAAACCCCCCCTGTACCACCTCTCCCTCCTTCCCCCAGCTTTATCTCACCACTTGATGATGCTGCAGATAAGCTGAAGATTGGTCAGAAAGATTAGTGGCAGGAAGGAATGAATGGTTTTAGTAATTTTACTCTGAATTAGTTCAAAGGCAGAGAGACAAAGAAAAGAAGCTGCTGAAGGCAGCCGGGACCCAGAGCCGACTGACTGCGCAAGCACACTGGCTTATCTGGATGTTTTGGGAACATTCTCAAAACAACCTGCTTCTCTCTCAGTCAAAACTGGGTGAAGGGACACAGTGTTTAATTTCTCACTCTCAGGCAGCAGTCTAATTTCTCACACAAATTCTCCAATTAGCTCAAACCAACACAATGTCATTAAACCTGGTATAATGGAAACACCAGAAGGTCAAAATAATGTATTCAGAGAAAAGAAATTTGGCAAACTTACACTGATTTATTTGGTCAGGTTAAGCTAATTGGCAAGAAAATTTATCTGGATTGACTGTACTCTTCAGATTGTTTTGAGACTCCCTATAACACAATATGATTTTATTCTGTACATTGTTTAATTACACTGAAGGAAGGTACCTGAGCCAATGTACTTAAGGTTGAGTACAAAAAAAAATTACAGACTCACAAGCTTTCATAGACTCTTTTGGCACATTTCTTTCATCTTTAGAAACCAATATTTTCTCCTGCATGTGTTAGTTTTCATTCTTCTCATTGTACTAATCTGAGAAATTTGCTCACCCAGAAGAATGCCTTACAATGTCCCTATTCTTTCATCTAGTAGCAAAACTGTGTCTTGTGTAATCAGTAGAATATCTGTCAGGATTAGTCAGTACTTGTCATATCTTTATCATACCAGGGCAATATCTCACTGCCCCCTAGCTCGTGGTTTATCAAACGTAGCTAGCACACACATATAATATGAAGCCAGATTTTAAAAGGGGGAAAAGAGGGAAGAAATTACATTTAAGTGAAAACCTTTTCTAATCTATATAGTTTTGAAGTTAGGGCTTGGTCAAAGACACTGCAGAAAATACCAAGATAGCAAGGAAATCACTCTCTTTAGAACATTTCTATCGTGGTTTTGTTTTGTTTTGTTTTGTTTTTTTCTTCCCTACAAGGTGGTTTTGGCTTGGAAAATAAAGGGGATGCATGCTGATTGGAAGAAGTGTAGGTCATGGTCCACATAGTTGACAGTGAAGAACATGATTCCTATCTTTTGTGAGTCAGCCTTGTCACTAGCATGTTAACCTGAGGCTTAATCATGGAATAGTGGGTTGGAAGGGACCTTAAGGATCATTAGATCCAACCTTTCTTAGGAAAACCACAGTCTAGGAAATATGGCCCAGCACCCTGTCTTGGCTACTTTATTTCTTTTCTACCTACAGCTTGAGGACTAAAATAAGTATTTCCTACCTTGCAGAGAAATAACCTGAAAACCATGCTAGAGAAACAGAGCACAGGGTGCTGGGCAGGAACATAGCCATTCGTTTGACCAGGGATGGTGTAAGAAGGAGCAGGACTGAGGAGGAGTAAGGAAATACAGTTAAGAGAAAACCTAACTGGAGACCTGGGATTATTTGACTTCCCAGCACTGTTTCTTATTTTACTAGTGACTGTTTAATTGCTGCTGCATGAGCATCCTGAGATACAGCTCAAAGCCCTGCCTTTGGCTGGGAGCCTGGGCAGCACAGTCACACTGCAGCTGTATGCACTATTTTCAGCATTGTGAGACCCACTCTTCTTCCTGAACAGTGATACAATTTTGACAGCAGCAATATGAGTTTTGTTGTCCCTTATTCCTTTGTTACTCTACTTGGGGAAATTACATCGTCCTATGCCTGCCACTTATCCAAGTGCTTTAAAGAAGAAGGAATTAAGTAAATAATGAATAATCACTACAGGACTTTTTTAAAATAATGAAGAGTGAGCCACTGAAAGCCAAAGAGATAACTTAAGTGTCTGCATCCAGAAGAAGTTGTAATTCATTAAATCACTTAGACATGTATCTGATGTCTATCTTCTCTAGAAGATAAGTAAGATCTCATTTTTACCTTATTCCATGACATTTAAATTCCTTCTCCTGATATACTATCCCTGTACCACCTTCTTACTTAGCACCTCTGAATACAAGGTGCAGGGTAATATGTGAGTTATGTACAAAATATATATGAAGTAGTGAGTATGGCACAGTATTTTGGACCTGCCAGTGTTAGATAACCCTTTGAGTGAAGTATTTTCTTATAATACTGTCCCGGTATGGGTGTGACAAACACCCTAGAATTGGTCCAATCCCTGGGCTCTCTCCTCCCCCTCCTGTCCAAGGTCCAGTAGGGGTTGAGGGGCGGGGGCACCCCACATGGCCCCGGGACTCAGGGAGACCCCGGGCTGCATGTATGCGTGGAGTTTTTTGAACCTATTGGTCGGCTAGAGAATGCTGAATAGCTATTGGTCAGTTTCACACGCCCCCTAGGGTATTTAAGAGGGGCACAGCAACCATTACCCCCGTCCTTGCTCTTCCTCGCTTCTTCGTCGCTCTTCCTTGTTCTTCTCCGTCGTCTCCCTGTCGTGGCTGTGAAGAGCCCAGCCATGTGCAAAGCAGCAGGCAGCAGGCAGCAAAGCATAGCAGCTCTCCAGAGAAGCGGCAAGACGAATCCCCTTCTCTCTCTCTCTCTCTCTCTCTCTCTCTCTCCCTATCTGGGCTAAGTTGGTCTTTTTCCCTTCTTCCCCTCGAGTTCAGGAAGGAGCATGGTTTCCCCTCGTGCCCTGCGGTCGGGATCTATTTTATATGTAGCCTCTCTGTTTTCTAAGTTCTGACTGTTAAATTGTTGCACCTGGCGTTTTGAGCAACTCGTGCATTTGTTTCTGCCGACCGGAACCCAAAGAACCTCGGGGGGCATCGGGACCCCCATCCACGGGATATCGCACCTAATTAAATGATATCTCATGACAAATACCCAATCTAAATCTTCCCTGGTGAAACTTAAGGCCATTTTCTCTTTTCCTATCACTTGTTATTAGGGAGAAGAGACTGACACCAACTTCATTACAAACTCCTTTCAGGGAGTTGTAGAGAGTGAGACGATCTCTTCTCAGCCTCTTTTTCTCCAGACTAAACAACCCTTGTTCCCTCAGTTTCTTGTCAGAAGGCTTGTTCTCCAGACCCTTCACCAGCTTCATTGTCCTTCTCTGGACACACTCCAGCACCTGAAAGTCTTTCCTGTAGTGGTGGCCCCAAAATGGAATACAGTACTCAAGATGTGGCCTCACACAGAGGCATGATCACTTCCTGGCACTGCTGGCCACCCTATTCCTGATACAGGCTAGGATGCTGTTGGCCTTCTTGGCCACCTGAGCACAATGCTGGCTCATGTTCAAATGGCTGTCAATCAACACCTTGAGGCTGCTTTCTGCTGGGCAGCTTTCTGCCACTTCGTCTGAAGCCTATTTAGCCAGGACTGCTGGTAAATGATGGGAAGTGGCTTGGTGAGTACTTCTTCCAGCTCTTTCAGTATCCTTGGGTGTATGCCATCTAGCCCCATACACTTATATAAATCTAAGTGGGGCAGTAGGTCACTAACCATCTCTTACATTATAGGAACTTTATTCTGCTCCACACCACTGTCTTCCAGCTCAGGGAGTTGGATGACAAAAAGTTGAGGCAAAGAAAGTATTGAGTACCTCAGCATTTTCCTCATTCTTGACCACTGTGTTCCCCTCTGCATCCAACAAATGACAGAATTTTCCCCCTGGCCTCCTTTTTTTGCTAATATATGTGTAGATATATTTCTTGTTCTCTTTAATAGCTGGAGTAAATAATTTTCTAGTTGGGTTTTGGCCCTTCTAATGTAATGAAGTCTTCATAGCCTGGATATTCTTCATAATTTCCTACATACTAAAGTATAGGACAGATTATTGCAGTTTGGGATGCAGCAACACACTTCCCCAGTTGTTCTCAGCCTTGCTCAATACAAATGACTTAGTTTTAAAAATACTCTGATGTGGAGATATTTGTTGTGCTTCATTACATTGAATAGGTAGAATTTATACCTATAAACGGATAACAATATTTCCTCTTTCTTACCTTTGAAGTGCTTGTAGCATCAGAAGGCCAGTAGATTACCACATAATAAACATAGTGGAGCTGGATGACTTGGAAAATATGAAAAGTCTCTCTCTTGTTAAGTTCAAACCCAAAGCACCCATTTACCTCAAAACTGAATTTCCACAGGGCACATGATCTTTCATATGAAGCTCTGGTTTGGTCTTAACTCATAAAACCCTGTACAGTTTTCATTCAAGGAATTTGATTCACACTGTATAACTAAATTCAGAGGTGAAAAATCCACTGTTCTTGCTAGATTTCCTCATTTTCTCACTGGTGTTGGGTTTACTGCAGTGGCAGGTTATGGCTGAACACTGTAACCACAATTTATACTAAGAACTACAATAATCTGTCTCAGAAACCAAGGCCAAACATCAAACTTGCCTTTTGTGTGAATGACTGATTAGCCAGCTTTACTACTTGAGTGTTGATTTGTCAGTGTAACTGATAGCTGCACATCTAAGTACAGCTTGGTCAGTAACAGTAATGAGACACAGTGATAAAGTGGGTATTTTATAAAGAGTACCAGGGAATTTCTGCTTCAAGAGACAAAAGGAGTAAATATAAAGCAACTCTAGACACAAGAGATCTTCTGCTAGAGTCATTGAATATGCCCAACCCAACTGAGGCTGCCCAGGACAGGTGGCAAGAAATATGATTTCCCCATTTTAAAGCTTACTGGCAGTAAGAACATGTCCAACAGACACTAAGATCCCTGTGGGGATCTTGCATGGTTGCAACCCTGGCTAACTCCCTCTGCCATGTTCCCAGCAGCCATAGAGAACCCATCAGGGCTCTTGACGAAAGCCCACAGGACTCCTTTGCTCTCGTTCATGAAGTGGGGGAATTTTCTGTAGTAATGTGGAAGAGGGAGGACCTCATATTAACACCACAGGAGTAAAGAAGAGTGGATCAGGAAAAGACCCATCAGTTTAGTCCCTGTTCTTTCTACTGTATCAGAAGGCGGCATCTACCAGAGCCTCCATCTGTCTTCAGGACAAGGAGGAGGGGAAAGGGCTGAACCCTTTCTGGACTGACCCCATCAGTATTGGAACTTTAAATGCTGCAGAAGGTGCAGGGGTAATGCTAGGTCAAGAGACAGATGTGAAATTGAGGGCTGAACTGATCTATAGCTGGAGAGTATGTGCTTGCCTTTGCACTCTGGGCTGAGCAAGTTAAGTTGTAGATGTGTCATAAACATCAGTAAATTGCTATGAAATTGAGGGAGACATAACGTCCAAACAAAGCCACTGTGAACTGACCACAGGTGAGTCTTCCAAGTGGAGATCTTATAAAGGACTTCCAAAAGCATTTTTCAATATTCTCAATATATTGGATCTGCCAGAACTGCGAGTACTGAGTGGATACCTAGCAAGGGAAGACATGAACTGAAAATATGATCCAAATGTTTTAATGAAAAAATGAAAGAGCCAGAAAAAGGCATTTAAGGATTTTGGAGCTCATCACCTGTTGGCCTGGGATAGGAGTCATGACTTTTAAGTGCTTGAGATTGGCAGGAGTAGGCAAATATTGATTCAAAGCTCCAGGGTGTAATGTGACAGGCAAATAATCCTTTAAGATTACTAATATATGTCCTGTGGAAAGGAGCACATGCTATAGATTCTGCACTTTTCTTCAGGTTCCTCTTGGAATAGTTTTGTTTTGTTTTGTTTGATTGCTTCTTTGTTTTTTGGAGGATGGTGGGAGTGCTTTTTGTTCTGATTCTTCCTCTTTGGCTGGTTGGGCTTTTCCCTTCCCTTCCCTTCCCTTCTTTCTTTTCCCCAGCTGATTTCTGTAAGCAGGCCAGGCATTTTAAATTGTCTGTGCAGGCATAAGCCAGCTGTAGTTCTGGGTGATATCACTGACCACACTTGTTTCCTTAGTATTTGTGTTGGACTGGAAACATTTTGTTTAATTGCAAAAAAAAAAAAATCCTTGCACATAAGATGTATCATACAAAAATCTCTGAAATCACAAGGTTTGGGAGAGGAAGCCACAAGGTTTGGGAGAGGAATCTTGGCTGGAAAACATTCTACTGAGATGAGAAATAACATCTACAATGAATTTAATTACCTTTTTTTTTTTTCTCAATTTCTCCCTCTTTTCCAACCCACAGCTTTGATAAGAAAGCATAGGACATGTAATTACCCATTTTCTCCCCCTCTTCTTACATTTATGTTTGTAAAAGACAGTACATTTTGGAAAGCCTGAAATGTGGGAAAAAACTAAAACAGTGTGTCTGTTTAGCCAGGAAAAGACGATATTAAAAATCTCTGAATGCTCAGATGGATTCTCAGCCTGATCTAAAACAGAACAGAGAGGGGGAAAAAATCACCAGAGTTTCATAAATTGTAGGTACGACTTTGACAGAAAATGTGCTATAGGGGCCAGATCATGTGCTTTGCATCACAGTCAGCAGTTTGTAGCCATAGTATGGGTTTATCCGTTCCTAGACAGAGAGGGCTGTGCCTGAGATACTCTTCTGGGGAGCTGATCCCCTGCCTTCAATTCTGATCTCCCGTGGCTTAAATAAACCTGGAAGAATATTTTCACAATTAAAAACTACACCGTTCAGTAGTATTTCCCTTCTGTTTCTTGACCAGCTTTAAACGTTACTAGCTGATGTAAGGCTAAGCCTGCTGGGTGTGTGGTCTGCAAACACAGCCAAGGACCTGGCCTGAGCTGTCTGACTCCGGTCTGAGTTACACCGGTGTATTCATCACAGGACCAAAACTGCTAGCAGAGCTGCACTAAAGCTGGATAAGACTGCTCTGTGCCAGAGCTTTACATAGCAGGATGTTAGAGCAATGTAGAGAAATAGCTGCCTCTGATGGCCTGTCCCCACCTGTGTTACGATCAAGAGCAAATGTAGCTCGCTGGGCAGAGTTGCCTGAAGCTCCTGCTCCTGCAGCATGGATCACAGCTGTCTTTGTCAGTAGGTCACGGCGCTGCAGTTACAAGAGCATCCTCTGTTAAAAGAAGTAATTTCCTCTCTTTTTTTGGCTCCCGGGGCTCTCAAGAGTTAATGCCCTGGAATCAGATCAGTTCAAAACAAACTTGATTGATGAGAGACTTGTACCTTTATGACCCAAAACCAGCCCAGGATTTGGTCTTTAGTCAAACACTGCATTTGTCATGGAAGACTTCTAGTTTTCAGATTCAATCTACCATCTAATTCTGTGCTCCTCAGGTATTGCAGATTGGTTCTAAAGTACAGTGGTGTATCAGCAGGTTTGCAGTCTCAAGCAATCTGAAAACAAGAGCTATATGTTGTAGTAAATATATATATTTTTTAAATACAGGCTCCAGCTCTTTTATGTTTAATGTCTAAGTAAGATATATGATACTAGTAGATGCAAAATATATGCTCTAACAGGTTTGTATTAGATAGAAAGCATGAAAAAAAACATAGTACAGAATAGTCTGTTGAGTATAATGGAAAATCCTTACAATAAATCAATTCCCAGATTTCTTCCTTACTGCTGTTTTAAAAAAAAGTGGTTTAAAAGTCCATTCTCCCCAAAACCCATTTGGGAAAAGGTCTATTAAACTAGGGTGAGGAGAACTGAAATCAATCTCCTCAATTAATTCTCTGTTTGAACTCCTGTTAAAGCTTTAGCACATGTTGTTTTTCTTTAAAGGGGTGTTTAGTACTTGTGGATATGTTCCCACATATCAGCAAATGTATAGTCACTGTTTTCCTTTTACCATAGCCTTTCCTGATTAATGAGGAAAAATATTTTTATTTTGAATAAAGCTCTATACTTCCTGATAATTTTCATGCTTGAACCTGATCTCTGGTAAACTAATATAAATCAGAAGCAACTTGGCTGAAACCAGTGAAGTAAGATTAGTATGGGAACAGAGCTGTACTCGTAATAGTCTTGCAATAGATCTCTCTCCTCTCTTAAACTTCTGCAAAAGTATGCAAGTCAACAGCATGAATCAAGTATAATTAAGAGCAGAATTTAGCCCGAAAGGTTGCATGTAAGATGACACGCATTGCTGTGGCAGCAGACTGATGTCGCATGCACAGACGTTTTTACTTTCTTCTTGCACCAATGAGAAGATACTTGAGTTGTGGAAAAAAAACAACCCAATTATTCAGAAGTAAACATTGAAATCAGCATTGGAGCAGTGTGGAGAACGTACTGTATTACTGAGCAAGTAAATTGCAGTTTATATTACTGGTGCTTTTTGAACCTTTGCTCTAATATGAAATTCTTTCTTCAAGAAAAGTAACATAAAGCACAAAGCTGCAGCAAAGAGAAAACATTAACTTTAGCAATGGTTTCATGTGTTTTCTTGCCATTTAAATGTAATGTTTATCTAATAAACAGGGTTTCACTGTTAAACAGTAACTCTCTGTCCCATTTTGAAAGTCAGAGTGTCCTTCAGGAGTTGCCATGATGCCTTTGAAAGCAATTTTTCTTTAATGAAAAGGCATACTATGTCACTGAAACAGGGTCCCAAGGAAGGCTGCCTACCACTTTCTGCCTCTGGGTAATCTGGCCTCAAACACAAACCCGTGGCAGTCTTTCTCACTTGCTCAGTTTCTTCCTGCTGTAATCTAAGCAATACCTTGGAAAAAAGAGTTTATCAAGACAATACCACAGTGCAAAGTCAAGCCATCATCTACTACATGAAGAAGTTTTAAAAACATCAACGTTTGTCTATTGTGTTTGCTGTGGATTAAAAAAAAATTAAAAGATTTTTCAGACTTTCAAGTCTTGCCTAGTGGGGTACTGTGCAATATTCTTTTTTTTTTGTTTACTTCATTAAAGCGACTTGCTTAAAACTATGTGTGTGCTTAAGCATGTTGTTGAATTAATGCCCATACATGGTACCAAATTCCTCACACTGCAGAAGACAATCCTAAAGTAACATTAAATGACTATTCTGCAATTGTGAAGCTTAAAAACAAGCTTCTCTTCTAATTCTTAAACAGAGGAAATTAAATTAATACCTTCCAGTACAGTTAGTCCTGAGCTGTTTGATGTATTTGAACATTTGCGCTGGTTTATAAACTGAGCATGGCTTTCAGAAGCACACTATTCCTGTAGACTGTTGATCCAAATTAACTGTCAAAAGTTATCTCAAAAATTTCAGCAGCTGATCTGTTTTATCATGGCCACCAGCTGCTAAAAGCTGTAGATGGTGATGAGAGCTTAGGTGAGAAGGAAGACTACAGAGAGAAGTTAAAAAGCAGCAGAGCAACTTACTAAAGCAAAGTTGTGGCTGAACAATACCTGCTGAGTTGGGCCCTTAGGGTGGAGCCATTTAGAGAGAACAGGAAAATGGTAAGCTCTGGTATTTATTTCCAGTAAGTAAAATAGAGGATTATACACTTCATGTCTTGTACTAAACTGTTTATAATCCAGAAACAATAAGGACAAAGCTCATTAAACTCAGATTGGGATTTATCTCCTAGGACTTTAGTATAAATAGCTGTGATTAAACAATTCCCTGCATAACCGCTGGAGAGAAATAAACATTAGAGTAAGATTTAGCTGGGAAACCTATTTCCTTCTGTTAACGGTAAAGGGTAACTAATGGTAAAGTGGTAACTAACTCAGACATAGTCCAATATGTTTCATTAGGTGAGCCCCATTCTCATAATTTCTAACAGTGGATTAAGGAAGAAGTGAATAAAGAAGTTAAATTTTCCAGATTCCTCAGTAGATTTTGATTTGACATTCCCAAGTCCCTGTAGTTTGCAAGATTTGTATGGAAGGTCACCTTCATTCTCACAACATGATTTTTATTACTAGAAAAAGATAATCACTTTGGGCAACAAGTGTATATTTAAAAAGTACAGCCATTCGCTTATCCTACTGCCTCAATATTTTCTCAAGCTTCCTCTTTTGTTGTTTTGAACAGGGCTTAAAAGAACACAAGAATGAAGACAATGAAGAAGCACTTTTCTGATCAAGCTGGAGACATGGCTGAACATTCAAATATATTTTCTGTTGCCACTGTTTATCTTACTCCTTGTGGACTGCTCCAAGAAAGGGAAATGCAATTGTTTATCATGGCAGTCCTGAAGTAAGTCTCCTGATTTACATGATTTCCTGTAGAAATGTGGGCAAAATGGATAAATACTGGCATCAGTGATGGTGTACTTCATTACATCAAATTGAAGAGTTCTAGAGATAATGGTGGACAGAGCTTTAGTTTTATTTTCATATTGTGCAGAGGAGGGAACACAGTATGGAAATGGGATGGAAGAATTCCTGAGATCTTAACTCTGGATGCTGAGTCTGTGGCCTTAGGCTAGTCTGGCCTTTCAGTACTTCAGCAACTGACACCCTATAAATACACAAATAATAGATAGGAGCAACTTGTTCTGAAGGCCTGAATTCAGGAGGTGCAGACAGTAGTCTCCTGACAGTCTGCCTTATGTCCTCTGAGCTGCATGCTGCAGTTACTTTTCATCTTATTCCTAAAATGTCTATGAAACAGGAAGGGGTACATCATCCCTCTGCCCACCTTTCCTCATCAATAAGATGGGTCTAAAAGAAAGATTGGGTTTTTTTAGATTTAAGCCTTTTTTACATGTAACAAGATTGCCAAGATTTAAATCAATGACAGAATAAGCAATAAGCCACTATCTTTTCAGGAGTTCTCTGAAATCATAAGTGGCTCTGTGCCAGTGACCAAGAAAACACCACAGGCTGGATCATGAACATCTGTGGGTGAACAGATGCTCATACAAGGGGTTACACTGCTAGAGTTTACACAATTTTTGGCTATTGTGAGTTGGGGGACCATGATCTGGTCCTGTTTTACTACCAATATTAGAGCAACATTGGCAATAAAAGATGTCTAATATAACCTGTGAGAATTGAAAAAAAAAAAAAAAGAATGTATTTCATAATAGCAGATAAAATTATGAAGGGAATGAAGGAATGATGTAGGAAAAAGAATGATTACTAAAACGACTACAAGAGGCTTTAATATAATTATATAGCATATTGGATAATGCATAAACTCTGAAATTAATGGATGTAAATAATTGATATGGATTTGCCCCTCCCTCTCTTGCTGATGTTTGTAATTCAGAAGAATGAAAGGAGACTGATTACTAATTGGGAGGAGTTCAATGGATTATGTTTTCTGAGAGAGTTTTATTTCTGCAAATGCTTTGTGGCCAGATCCTCTGATCCCAGGTCAGACAAAATTCTTAACAAGACTCAACATTAATGTGCTTCAGGATTAGGTCTTGTCTTTGTTACCTGTCTCTGCCTTTGGAGTCACTTTAGATTGCTTGTAGTTCCAAGTGAAGGTATTACTTTTAAATAAGAAGTATGTTTGTTTGAAGCTGCAGTGTGAAAGGGCATATATACTGGATTGCTATACACTACACATAGCACAAAATCACCCAGCACGTACTAAAAAAGATGATTATAAGCTGCAAAACTCAGTCTGAGACTCAAAGTTCACACAGCCTGGGTAATGTCAGCGCTGAGAGGACTGATTTGGTGTTGTGCTGTGGAGCATTGTGCAGGAGGCTCAGCCCAGAGGAAAATTAGGAACAGCTAAACTCATCTCTTCCTGCCATCAGCAGATCCCTTGGAACACAAAGAAGGCCCATGGGATGGCATATCTGCATTTTCTTGTGCAGATCTCCAGGGAGGCATAGGGCAGGAGCTGCACGCTCCAGCGACATATCTCCGTGATCTGTGGGAGCTCACGTCTTCTCTTCATCCACATTGATTAATCCCCAACACTCCCTTGTTCCACAGGAAAAAAACATACAAAAGTGATGACATTGCCCTCTTCAAACTTCTCTCAACTGTAAATCTGTGTCTATTTTATGATATGCATAAGACAACAAGACCTGTTGCTCTTTGCAGATCCATGTCCATAGTGCTTGTTTCTAGGACAAATGTGTCCTCACTCTGAGAGTTACACTAGGTCACAGCTGTGGCTTCATATAGTTTGAAGGGAAAAAGGATGGTTGTACAAGTTTGCTCTATATGAAAAGAGGGAAGGTCCATCACTTTTGCAAGTGTGCACACCTGAGTAATCCATATTGTTCATGATTCATTTTCAGGTACGAATGCTACTGGCTAGAGAACAAACTTTGGATTTATACATACTCCTTGTTGATGTGGTTCTGCTATGTTTTTAAATGACAGGGGCTATTGTAAGGAAAAGCTCATGTTGTACTCACTGTAGAGCCTTGAATTTCCCCTGAAGTCTGCCATGCTCTTTATACAATAACTTGAGTCAGTGTAGCAGCAGCAGGTTTGGGTACAGATTCTCATTGCATGGTGGAGGCCCTCTTCTGACTTCCCAAGGTTGATAGAAGGAACAATACGTCAGATATCTGCACATCACTTGTGTCTAGCATTGATTTACTGTTTCCCCCTTTTTTTTAATGTGTAGAGGAACTGCTAAGCTTAGCATAAAGAGAGAAGTGCTGTTTGAACACACATGACTAACATTAGAAAATTATTCTCAAGGCTTTCACTCACTGAAAATTACGAAAAGAAAAACAACCCACCCCAAAACGACCTCAGGCCCTTGAGACAAACACTTTGATGTAGCTTGGAAAATAACAGAAAGCTGCTCTGAGTGTTGGGCAACCCACCAAGAGTTCATAAGTTAATAAGACTCGAGAAAGCATTACTGTAAGCAGCCTTTCAGTTTTGGGCCTTAAATTAAGCATACATTTTCCATAATGAAGAGAAATGCATGCTTGGGATTTAAAGAAAATGCGAAGAAGGTTATGGGAATAGGGCATAGTAAGAAAAATGTCCTTATTATGCCTTGTGCTTCTCTACATACTAACAATACAAAAAATGTCAACAATAAACCTCAAGATGCTGAATTTGTCTTTCAGTGGCTATGGAAGGTGTTTACTCTGGGATTGTGATTTACAGGTATTCTAGTAAATAAAATGGACCATGTCTGCTGAGGGCAGTGAGTAGAGGCCCTTGGCACTCTGAGTGCAAACAAGACAGCACAGTTCAAACTATAGTATTTTTACCCTCAAAACAGAGTTGCTGATTAGGAACAACCTGTCATAAGGACTGACATCTAAGTGTAAAGAGTGTGAGCTATGACAAACAGAGATCACAGAGAGCTTGCTACCAGCTAAGCAGAGTGGACAACAGTGTGCCTGGTCCTGTTGAAATTACTAGCATAAACCAGTAAACAGTAAGACCATTTCAGAGATTTGCTGATGTGTCTCATGGAAGGTCTTTTAATGATGTCCTTAAAAGGTTTTCCTGAGGAAGAATGGAATTTAATGACTACATTTAAAAAAAAAATGGTTTAGAAGTTTGGATGACTGTTACTGCACTACTGAAGTCACTCATGCAGTTTGGTGAGGATAGCCTCATAATATCCTGTTCAATTAGGGAAACCATTTTATGAATATGGAATCATATGCAGAACAGGAATTTGTAGATAGATTGTCAAAGAAGGATATCTGGAATTTTGAAATGGGACCATTTTTCTACCATGTTAATTCATCCTTTTAAGTTCTAGAAAAAACGAGTGACTATTAACTCCATGGAAGTCTCCACAACATTTCTAAAGATCTGTAGAGCACAGCTCAATATGTTCCTGGTAATTTAATCTGTGTCTTAGACAAAGAAGCTTGTCCTATATTTATAATTACTTTAGCAAGACAACCATATATGAGATGAAATATTTTTAATTGAACTGCTGCTAAATCAAGAAATGTTTCAGAATAATAATTTGGAAGCATTCTTCTTAATGAGTCAGTGTGTAGTCATACCAAAATGTGGAAATAAAAGAAATGTTAACTGACACCACTGGAGACCTGTGTCTGAGCAGTGTAGATACAAAATAACATGGGCACTGAAGGTAGATTTAGGTCCAGCCTCAGAACAGTGTAATGACAGAACATTGGAGGTTGAAAGGGACCTCTAGGGAACATCAAGTGCTAACCCCCTGCCAAAGCAGGACCACCTAGGGTAGTCCGCACAGGAATGCATCCAGGTGGGTTTTGAAAGTCTGCAGAAAAGGAGAGTCCACAACCTCTCTAGGCAGCCTGTTCCAGTGCTCTGTCACCCTCACCGTAAAGAAGTTTCTCCTCGTGTGGTCGTTCAGCAGCTGCCCGCCCTCCCCACTTTGAAATAACCCAGGCTAGGATTCAGTCATCTGGAAGTTAAGGAAATGAAACTATATTTACAGCTTTGCACAATATTTACAGATATTTATAATGTATAACAGATATTTACAGATATATACCGTAAAAAAGGTAATACAGAAACACCACACCCCTTCCAGAGAACAGGGTCCCTACCACTTTCCCCCCTCCCCAATCTTATCTCACCATCTGTCTTGAGTGCCAGATAAGCGAAAGTAGATTGGCCAGGGGATTGATTAGCAGCAGGAAAAGAAATTAGTGATTATTCAGATTCAGCTAAGAAGGCAGGGAGAGAGATGCAGCAGCAGTCGCAGCGCAAAGTGGTCTGTCTTATCTTTTGTTTGGGTTCTAATTTTATACTATTTCAGTAAACAAATGAGTGAAGTAGAATCAAATGTTGTTTTCCTTTCTCAGCCTGTAGTCTAATTTCTCATTCAAATCCTCCAATTAGTTCAAACCAGCACAATCCACCCCTGTCTACTTCACTCAGAGTTTACTGAGAATTATCTATTTAATCTAAACCAATATTTACAATAATGAGTATTACAAATCCAGTTGAAACTTCATTCTGGATGTATCTCAAATGTAGGTGATTCAAAAGCTCAGAAAACAGGAAGCACTTCATCTCCTCACAGATGACATGAGACCAGGGGCTCTCATGTGACATTGGGTTTGCGCTCACATACTGTAGATTCTGTTGTGTTGGATGCTAGGCAAAACCTAGAACAGAAAATTCCTAACAGCTCTGAATTTAAACTCATTCAGCTAAAGTTAGATTTCTCTGTGGAATACACTGGATTTCACAATTTTCCTGCATTACCCAGTATGTATGACCAGGACCTTCTGCAGAAACCACCCCTTGGACAGGTTTCCCTTTGCTCGAAGGAGAAAATACCCAGTTTTCCCTAACAGATTCTTCTCATGTACAACAGGAACTCTATCACTGTCCACTGTTTGTACCAAATCTGATTGGGCAGGTCCTGCTCTGTTTACAGAACCCCTACTGTTTACCAACCAGGTTGCTTGTGCTAAATGCTTGTCCCAGTTTTTCAAAGTTCCACCCCCCATGGCTGTTAAGGTGGTCTTTAGCAAACAGTTGTAGCATTTGATCTTTCTCAAAGCTGGTGCATAGTAGGGTATGTGGTAGATCCACTCAATACTGTGCTCTTTGGGCCAGTCTTTCACAAGATTGTTCTTGAAATGAGTGCCATTGTCTGATTCGATTGTCTTTGGAGTTCCATGTTTCCACATGATTTGTTTTTCCAAACCAAGAATGGTGTTACATGCAGTAGCATGCTGAACTGGATAAGTTTCCAGCCATCCAGTGCTTGCCACTACCATCATTAGCACATACTGCTTGCCAGAACAAAGACAATGTAAAGTGATATAATCAATCTGCCACACTTCACCATACTTGTACTTTGACCATCTCTCACCATACCATAAGGGCTTGATTTGCTTAGCCTGCTTGATAGCAGCACAGATGTCACAGTCATGTATGACTTGGATGATAGTGTCCATGGATAAGTCAGTTATCTATCACGTGCCCACTGGTATGTTGCTGTCACGAGATAGCACTAATTAAATGCGGTATCTCGTGACGAAGGTGTCCTAGTGTCCCCCTTGCGGTTCTTTTAGGTTCCGGTCGGCAGAAATAGACGAACGCGTTGCTCAAAGGTCAGGTACAACAGTTTAACAACCAGAACTGGGGAAAACAGAGAGGTTACATGCAAAAATAGATACCAACGCGCCTACAAAATGCCCGCGAGGCATGAGGTGGGGGTTGGAAAACATGCTTCTTCCCGAACCCGAGGAGGGGGGAAGAAGGGAAAACCGACTTAGCCCGAAATAGGGAAATAGGGAGAGAGATAAAGAGAGAGATTAGCCTTGTCGCTTTGGGAGAGCTGCCGTGCTTCGCTGCCTGCTGCCAGCTGCCTGTTGCTGCGCACGTGGCTGGGCTCCTCAGCAGCCACGGTGGGAGACGATGGTAAGCGAGGAGAGTGAAGAAGGGTGGAAGAAAGAGCAACTAACGGTCGCTGTGCCCCCCCTTAAATACCCTCGGGGGGGTGTGGGACTGACCAACAGGCACTCAGCATTCTTCAGCTGGCCAATTGGTTTAAAAAGCTCCACGCCTGCGTGCCGCCCGAGGCATCCCTGGCTCCTGGGGCCACGTGGGGTCCCCCCGCCCCCTCAACTCCTACCGGACCTTGGACGGTAGGGGGAGGAGAGAGCCCAGGGGTTGGACCAATTCTAGGGTATTTGTCACCCCATACCGGGACAGTTGCATTCCTGCCTTGATGTCCAGATGAATCATGGGCCCACTGAGCTAGAACAGTTCACCTTGGTGTTTCAAATCAAGGTCAAGGTCACTGTTTGTGTCAACTTGAGAAATTTTAGCAGCTTGATCTGCCTGATGGTTGTGTTGATGTTCCTCAGTAGCTTTGTTTTTAGGCACGTGTGTGTCTATGTGCCGCACCTTCACTGGACTTCTTTCCAGTCGTGCATTGAAGGAAATGCTTTGTTAGACTTTGTTCAGAATACTGAGGGACTGATGCACAAGGATGTTTTGAGTTTAGTGGGGCAAAAATCATGGGTACAGGATGCCACTGAGCTGGTGGAAAACTGCTGCTAGGGCACAGATAGATATTGCTGAAAGTCTAAAGAGGAGAAACTTAGCAGATGTTTTTGTTAGAGATGATGAGTGTCTAGGAGCCAAGTTAAAAGAATGTAAGCTTTGCTTGAATACGCATTTGCATCTCGATAAGCTGTTACTAGCCAATATCTTGATATACACAACTGTACCAACCAATTATTATTTGACACAATGTAAAAGGCTTTGGNACTCTCCTGGTAGGACTCCAGACTGCTGACTTCCACCTTCACTTGTTCCCAACAAGATGACAGGAACCATCTGTGAACAAAGCATAGTTCTTTTCCTGATCAGAAAGATCACCATAGGGAGGAGCTTCTTTAACACAAGTTGTTTCCTCCTCTGGAGGTTTTGTACAGCCTGTGCATTCCAGCCAGTTGGTGATCAGTTCTACCAGACCAGGTCTTTCAAGGTTACCCATGTGTGCTTGTTGGGTTATCACAGCTNAATTATTATTTGACACAATGTAAAAGGCTTTGGATTTTAGAGTATACAAATTAGTGCTTTGCACGCAATAAACGGACACCTTACTTGTATCGAGTAGAGCCTCATCTCTCCATCGCTGTTAGTGCATCAATGTCCTGCCATAGATCAGCACACCNTCTGTGGCATGATGAGGTGATGAACCTTTGCCTTTAAACATCCAGTTTAGAACTTGCAATCTAGGAGCTAAAAACAATTGGGACTCAGTTCCAATCACTTCGGAAGCTGCTTTCACTCCCTCATAGGCTGCCAGTATTTCTTTCTCTCTTGTGGTATAATTTGCCTCTGAACCTCTGTAGCCACGACCCCAGAAACCAAGTGGACAACCATGTGTCTCATTTGGAGCTCTCTGTCAGAGACCCCAAGTTGGACCATTGTCACTCACAGCAGCATTCAGAATGTTTTTAATGTCTGAACCAGATCGAACACGTCTCAAGCCCACTGCATGGACTACTTCTTGCTTTATCTGATCAAAGGCTGCTTGCTGTGCAGGTTGCCACTCAAAATGGTTTCTCTCACGAGTCACATCATGCAGAGGTTTGACAATTTGACTGAATCCAAGAATGTGTAGTTTCCAAAATCCCACTACACCCAAGAAAGATAGAGTGTCCTTTCTATTTGTGGGAACTACTGTGGTGGAGACTTTGTTTATTACATCATGTGGAATGTGATGGCAACCATCCTGCCACTGTGCTCCCAGAAACTGAATTTCTTTGGAAGGTCCTTTGACCTTGTCTCTTAATGGCAAAATCGGCTTGCAACAAAATGTCAATTATTTTGTTACCTTTCTCAAAGACTTCCTCAGCAGTTTGGCCCCATACAATGTTGTCATGGATGAATTGTATGTGCTCTGGAGCTTTACCTTTCTCCAGTGTGTTGTGGATCACTAAGTGACAGATCGTTGAACTGTGTTTCCACACCTGAGGCAGACGATTGAATTGATACTGGATTCCTCTCCAGGTGGATGCAAACTGAGGCCTGCATTCCTTTGCTATGGGAATAGAGAAGAAAGCATTAGCAATGTCTATTGTAGCATACCATTTGGCT
The DNA here is from genome assembly GCA_013396835.1 of Psilopogon haemacephalus. Lineage (NCBI taxonomy): Eukaryota > Metazoa > Chordata > Aves > Piciformes > Megalaimidae > Psilopogon > Psilopogon haemacephalus. The sequence continues at coordinate 118,739 of VWZI01013600.1, read as the reverse complement.
TCCTTCGATTCCAGCTCATATTGGAGTTCAAGCATGTCTGGTACGGCTGCACTCACAGGTGGAGTCACCTCATTGAGGGCACAGAAGTTAATTGTGAGCTGCCAGTTGCCATTAGGCTTCTGCACGTGTCAAATTGGACTGTTGAAAGGTGAATTAGCTTTCTCAATGACCTTCTGACTTTCTAGTTGACGAATCAGCTGATGAATGGGCAACAAAGAGGCACGGTTAGTTCTGTACTGCCTGTGATGCATGGTTTCAGTAGCAATTGGTAGTTTCATGTCCTATATATCATGATATCCCACAACTGCAGATTCACCTGAAAATTCAGGTCTAATGGACTATTTCAGTTTACCATCCTCAATTTCTACTGATGTTATACCAAAAGCCCATTTAATACCCTTAGGATCTTTGAAATAACCTTGTCTCTAAAAGTCAATTCCCAGAATGCAAGGTGCATCAGGACCAGTTACAATAGTATGCTTCTTCCACTCCTTACCAGTTAAACTTATTTCAGCCTCCAGCTTAGCTAACTCTTGACATCCAGATTTGGTATGGAGGTTATTAATTCCTCCTTCAGTTCTTTCATGGTATCTTTTATCTCTGTAGTCATAGTTTGTATGGCAGAGACTAGGGTAGAATGTGACAAGCTGTTCTCTATCTGCCTCAGTTGGTCAGTGATTTTACCAGCAGTGAGTAGCCTTTCATTATCACCCTTTTATAGAAACTTGCTAGCTAAGATGTTAGCATAGAATGAAGGAGCAGGTTTAATAAGCTTCTTTATGAAACCTGTTCCAAGAGGAATGTTATCAGGCTCATGTATGGCATGATCTCCATAAAGCACTTCCTTCACAGCAAACTCCTTCAGAAGCTTAATTCCCTGTTTAACTGTGTTCCATTTCCTAGCTATCCATGGCGAGTCAATTCAAGAGGTGTATCTCATACCCACAGCCAGCAAAAGGAGTATCTACAAGCTAACCACACTGAGACTGGTTGCCATATGTTTGTCCACTCCACTCTCCTTTGCAAGTGGGCCTAGCTGCTTTGCAGACTTGTCTCTTACCTGAAGGGTATTTGCACCAACAGTACAGCATCTCACCAGCCATTTTAGGATTGGCTCTCCTGATTGCCTTGAATATTTCTTTCTAACTTCCCTGACCTCTCCGAGGGGATCTGTATTGGGTTAAGGCTAGCTTCCCCGAGCCCAAAAGCCCAATAAAACCTCGATCCGATTTGGAAGTAAAAAGGGTATAAAACTTTAACAACAAATAGGAGGGAAAGTTTTTTTTACAGAAGGTGGGAGAAAGGAGAGACAAACTTCAGGATATGGGGAATGAGGGACAAGGGTACAGAGACCGGGGAGAATGGGAGAAAGGAAAAAAAATACAACCACGGCAGGCAGTTCAATCCTGAGGCTGAATTCGATATCTTTGGTGCTGAAGGGAAAGCAGAATGCAGGAATTCTATGGCAAAAAGAATCAGTTCCTGCTCTCCACGTGGCGGCAGGGAAAACACGTGCTCTAGCAGCGGAGAGCAGCAAGCAGGTGCTCAAGCAGCCAGCGCGAGGAGAAGAGAGAGAGCAGAGAGAGCAGAGAGCATGGGGGGGGGAAGCTGGGTCCCCCCCCTTTTATAGCCAAAATCCTAGCAGGAAGTGGGAGTGTCTAACCATGACACCTGGGAAAAGAGTCAAACCATTCCTTTGGAAGAGGCAGGGGGTCCCAGGTGGGCTTAAACCTTTACAAGATCATTTGAGCCCTGGATGTCATTCTTATCCTCTTCCTCTCCTTGCTGATCTGTTGGTATCTGGCCAAACAAAACTCTCCTAACAGTATTCCTAATCTCCTGAGAGCCATCTTCTCCCTTGGTAGCTAATCCTACATTGTCCTCATATTTAGCTCTCAGTAAACCAGTCAAATCTTTAAGACTCTTCTTGACTCTTCTTCTTCCTCCTGAGCACCAGAGGTACCTGTCCCTAAGTCTTCCTTTGAGCCATGCTTTGACCCAAGCTTAGGTCTCATCCTTGTAGGGCCCAGCTTAGCGGAAGATTTACCTTCTAATGGATCTGAATTTTGGGGAACTTGAGCTGGTGCTGCCTTACAATCAGAATTGTCTTTTCAGTTGGAATTAGGAATTGCTGTCTGAGAATTCAAAATGCTAGCAGAAATTGCAGAAAAAGGACTCTGGGTGTCCTGAGTGGCTTGTCCTTTATTGCCTGACTTGCTATTTGAAATGGGAGAAATGTTATGGGTACATTCTCTGGGCGTACAGCCAGAGCTATCTAAATGTTCAGCCTGAAAGTAAATATCTTTAGTTTTATTTTTCCAAGCTCGATCTAACTGCCCTTTAATTGGAGCAGCAGACATTTTTAGACACAGAGCAGAAATTAAGAATAAATCCATAATTTATAAGAATATAATTACACTTGTCAGATACATCAGGGTGCTTTTTGAATAAACGTTTTGGCGAGGGTCAGGAATACTACTCTTTGGCAGGATCACCCTTACCAGAGCAGCTGAATAGCTCATTTGATTACTAATTTTTTCTGACTTATTAAAAGCATCAAAAACAGTATTGGTAGCTATCTGAGTAATATTCAAACCAGAAAACCCAAGAATATAGTCACCATATTTCCAAATTATTCTCTCAATCTTCATCCATGCCAAATACCATAGAAAAGTACCAATTTTGGCCACAAGCCATCTATGTAAAAAACACATTGTTACAGAAGAAATAATTGAATATAAAAGCAAGGTCAGCTTCATTTTTAACCTCCAAGATTAATTAGCAATAGCTAGGTCAGCTTCATTTTTAACTTCCAAGATTAATTAGCAATCAAACAAATGGAATTTAACCTCTGTCCCACGTTGGGCACCAGTTAAAAATAATGTGGTGATTTGGCAGTTCCCCACACCCCCACACTTTAAAACAACCCAGGCTAGAACTCAATTGCCTGGAAGTTAATGAAATGAAACTTTATATTTATAGCTTTGCACAATATACAAGAACATATTTACAATGTATAACAGATATTTACAGATATATACCGTAAAAAGTTAATAGAGAAACACCACACCTTTCCCAGAGATCAGGGTTCCTAAGAAGGGTTTTCCAACCACCCCACCACCTTCCCCCACTTCCCAATCTTATCTCACCATCTGCCTTAAGTGCCAGATAAGCGAAAGTAGATTGGCCAGGGTACTAGCAGCAGGAAAAGAAATTAGTGATTATTCAGATTCAGCTAAGAAGGCAGGGAGAGAGATGCAGCAGCAGTCGCAGCGCAAAGTGGTCTGTCTTATCTTTTGTTTGGGTTCTAATTTTATACTATTTCAGTAAACAAATGAGTGAAGTAGAATCAAATGTTGTTTTCCTTTCTCAGCCTGTAGTCTAATTTCTCATCCAAATCCTCCAATTAGCTCAAACCAGCACACTCATGTTGAGGTGAAACCTTCTATGTTCAACTATGTAGCCATTATTCCTTGCCTTATTACTGTGCACCATGGAAAAGAGATTGGCCCCATCCACTTGACACCCACCCTTCAGATATTTATAGACATGGACAAGTTCTCCTCTCAGTGTTCTCTTTTCAAGACTAAACAGCCCCAGGGCTCTCAGTCTCTCTCCATAGATGAGATGCTCAAGTCCCCAGTTATCCTTGTGACTCCCCTTTGTACTGCCTCCANTTCAAATCCTCCAATTAGCTCAAACCAGCACACTCATGTTGAGGTGAAACCTTCTATGTTCAACTATGTAGCCATTATTCCTTGCCTTATTACTGTGCACCATGGAAAAGAGATTGGCCCCATCCACTTGACACCCACCCTTCAGATATTTATAGACATGGACAAGTTCTCCTCTCAGTGTTCTCTTTTCAAGACTAAACAGCCCCAGGGCTCTAAGTCTCTCTCCATAGATGAGATGCTCAAGTCCCCAGTTATCCTTGTGACTCCCCTTTGTACTGCCTCCAGCAAGTATTCTAGAGATACAGTTGCTCTTTAAAAAAAAAAAAAAAAAATGTTTTAAGAGTTGTAACCCAAATATAGGTAAGTCAGACTGTTTCAGACCGCTCTGGGGCTGCTGCTGCTCTGNAAAAAAAAAAAAAAAATTGAGCAAATTGGTCTGTCTCGAGAAAATGCTTGTCAATGTTTATGTTGCTGTGTACTGTTGAAAAAGTTGAACTTTTGAAAATAGCAGTGAATGATCCTTGTGCTGGTTTGAACTAATTGGAGAATTTGAGTGAGAAAAATAGACTGTAGGCTGAGAAATGAAAATACATGATGTCACTTCACTCACTGCTTTACTGAGAAAGAAAAAAAAAATGTTTTAAGAGTTGTAACCCAAATATAGGTAAGTCAGACTGTTTCAGACCGCTCTGGGGCTGCTGCTGCTCTGCTTGCATGGTTCCTTTGTCTCTGCCTTTGTAGCTAATTCTCAATAATTCCACTAACCTCTTTCCTACTGCTAATTCCCCTGACCGATCTACCTCCTATCTGCTGCATCAACAGATGGTGAGATAAGATTGGGGAAGGGGGGAAAGGTGGTAGGGGTGGATAAAAACCCCTCTTAGGGATTTTGAATCTCTGGGAAGGGTGTGGTGTTTCTGTATTAGCTTTTCACTGTATATATCTGTAAATATCTGCTATACATTGTAAATATCTGCTAGTATATTGAGCATTGCTTTAAATATAAAACTTAATTTACCAGCTTCCAGCTGTCTGAGTCTTAGCCCAGGTTATATCAAAAGGTGGCGGGGCAGGTAATTGCTAAACCACCACAATCCCTATGTGTGCAAATTATTTCTAGATCTATGCAGTCAGTTTTGGGATAGAACACTGCTATTTTATTACTTTAAAATTAATTTATCTTCTCAGCTACATAATCAAATATATTTTCCAGTTGTGAAACAATATGGGGGCTGGTTAAGATTCACATTTATTTGACAGATCTAACTTTTGTGACTTTCTAGATGAAAAATTAGTTTGACTTTTGCAGTGTTCTGGTGACTAGTGATCCAAATGTAGTTTCTGGAATTCACAGCACCTTAATGCTCTTCGTTTTAATCTCTGAAGACATCTGTATGTAATCTCTCCTATAGATATTCAGCCATGGTCTCATTTGTAGATAGACCAAAGGAGGATTTGTGTGGAGCTGATCTATGTCTTATCCATTTGCTGACTGATATCTACACCTGACTAATGTAAATAAGCTTTCAAAGGGTAAGCAACTCTTTGCAATTCCAGCACTCAGGATGTTATGCTGTCTTTTATACATAATCAGGGACATCACTAAAGTTGAAATAAAAAAAAAAAAAAGTTTTGCAGCTACTTAAAAGGTGCAACCTGATAAAGAAGGGTGTGATACACATTTGCTTTTGTTTGATCCTGGCCAATGTTTCCTCTTGCATCCTAACCTTCTGATACATACAGCTGTTCATAGACTACAACAGAACTGCCTCCTTTGTTAAATTAATCCTGATGCTTGCTTGAAATTGAAAACTTCTTCCAAATTACACTGCATCATGTGTCTTTGAGATTTTTCCTTCACAGTGTTTCAACATTGTTTGTATAGCCAGTACCTGAATTGTAGAAGCAAACAGAAACTTGGTCTCTACACAAACCTTAGTGTCTGCTGTCTGTGATCCCAAAATGTGAATAATACAAAGAGGGTTCTACAGGGAATTTGTGAAAGGCATTTGTTAGTAATTTTATATTTCATGTATCAATACATTTTGGTTATAAAAAATATTAAGTACAATTTTAGTACTTCTAAAACTAAGAATTCTGCTTGATTTCAGGCCTTTGAAAATGAAACACATCTGGGTGTTGCGTCAAACACTATGGTCTTGTCTAGGTAAAGGTTTTGTTATAAAAAAAATCTTCTAAGTAAAAAAAATTGTTTGTAGAGAAACCAAGAAAAATCTGTATGTGTGTGCTCACTAGGAAAAGAAATCCCTCTGAAAGTATGGATATATGAAATTTATTGCTTAGATGTTATTTATGTCATTGTTAGGAATGAGTTATTTTTAAAATGGTAAGTAAATAAAAAGCTACCAACATTTTGTCAAGAGGATGCATTTCTGCTGATCACACAGCAAAAATAATGCATTTAAAGTATTTTCTTGAGTGGTCTTACCCCTTGTGACCAAGGAAATGCTTGGCCTGTAGTCTATTTTATACCAATGGCAAACAGACGGAAATGGTTGTCTTGCTCTGATTAAGCCTGTTTCAGAATAAGAGTGTGATATCTATGGCTCAGCTTCTGGTTCTTTGTAGAAAAGAGGAGAGAGAAAAATACTTAAGCCGAAGTGCTCAGCTGTTGTTATGGTGAGATGTTAAACCATTCAGTCATTCTGGTTTGGATCCGAAAGCAATTAAAGGTGTAAGGAAGGTGTGCTCCCATTTTGGAGCACTTCAAATCAAACTTTCTGTGAGCTCTAGCTAAGAAGTATCTTGACAATGAGAACGGGGATTCTGGCAATAAAATAAAATGCAAAATCTACATTGAAATCACTCATAAGCTTGGAAATGCCAAAACTGAGCTGCTTAAGCAAGCTTAGCTCACTTCCTTTGCTGTGCCCATTACATATTTTTCTTTACATGATCACACGTCCCATTTAGCAGATATGCATCAATCACTGAATGGACAATTGAAGTGTTCCAAGGAAAGAGCTGTCTTCCGGGACAGTAAGAATAGTGTAAGGTGGTACTAAACAGTGCCTAAAGAGTAGAGAGAGAGAAAGATCTCTCTCACATTCTTTTGAAGCAGTTTCTCTATAGCAAAGCTGCTCAGTGCATAGAGACACCAGCAGCATGTCTGTGACCATGACCTGTATGTGTGCATTCATGTGCATATACATAGATACATATTTTTACTCATGATTTTTCAGTGGAAGATTCCTGAAATGTGAAGAAATATTGCAGACTGATGTTTTTATAAGATGATGATGAAGCTGCCAGTTGTATGCCTACATGTGAGCAGGTATCATGTGGCTTGCTGGAAACCAAACCTCTCACAGTAGGCAGCAGTTCCAGAAATAAACTATCTCCAGAACTGTACTTGGCTTTTGCCTTAGAACTAATTTTTTTGTTGTTGTTTTTTTGGTTTTTGTTTTACTTAGAGAGTGAACCAACATATAAGCAGCATGGATAATCATCAGACTAAGAATTTGATGACTCTTCTGCAATTACATGAGACCAATGCTTATTTCTCTTTTCTGATAGTCAGTCTGAATGACAGACTCTGGTGAGGTGGGCATAGCTCCTTTGACTGAAAAACAAAATCTCTGTTTTCCTAGAAAACTGACCATTATATGACTAGATCAACCTCTATAATTGTGGTTGTCAAGAAAAATGATAACATAACATGAATGTTCACACCAGAAGCTGCGAGCTACTCAAGAACAGCAGGAATCCTACAAGCTGCTCTGTATTTGTTCTGTGCTATGGACTTTGGGACTACATCAGTGGCTGATACCAAAATGTTACTTTATTAAATATTTGCACTATGAAACTGCCATATCAATGAAATGGTAGTGGCTCTGGAGGTGATGGCAGTGGAGCAACTGCTGCCATTATTTGTACTGTACCCCTTCTTTGGATGATAAGGGAATTTAAATGCTTTCAGATGGCACCCTGACGGTAAAAGCAGTTCTCTTTTACAGCACGTATGTGAGTTAAAACACTTTAAAATCTAAAGTGGAAAGGAAGAGGAATCCTTGCAAGAGGAATCCTTTTCTCCCCACAGTCTACATGGGGAGAAAATGTATTAGGATCCTGTGATCCTCTGACTTGAGATCCTAACAGAATCAGTTCTGCTAATGCAAACCACATATGACTTTGGTTTTGCAATTCTGGGAACAGGTATAGTTTAGATACTCCAAAATACTGGGAGTAATTTCTGTCTAAAATAGAATATATGGGGCAAAAACAGGCTGGTTGCAGGGTATCTGAAAGTTGCACAATCAGGGAAAGAGATTGAAGAAGCAAATCCTCCTGCTAGTAATTCTTATTGTTCTAAAGAAACAACCTTGTCCTGGGCTTTGATGCATCCAGGGAAGTCTCAGAATTTTGTTGTGATTTGATAACATCCCAGTCCAAATATGTATACTTTCCTCATTTAGTCTCATCAAGTTCTCTCTTTTGGGGTCGTATTAAAACACCTGTGACTGTGTACACAAGATTCGGCTGACCAGGAGACAGAAGTCTGCTTACAGGGCAGGAGAGGAGGAGAACAAATGAAGAACCTGCCTGTGCAGTTCTCTGAGACCAACAGGAGACAGAAAAGGTCGTGGTCAGGCAAAGGACTCAGACTAAGATCCAGCATCTGGCAGAAAGCCCGAGTTTCAGATTTGTGAGAAACTGTCTGGGGGAGAGAAACATCTTTACACTAGATGTGAAACAGGAGGGCCTGAGGGAGGGTTGGAGAGGAGCCCAAGAATGAGCACAGCCTGCTGCAGTCATCAGCTCCAGTCAGGGCCTCCTTTCTTCCACTCGTGTTAAACTATTCCTATTGTCCTTAAGCCTTAAAAAGCAGTTGTGTATCTGGATGTGCACGTGTGTGTGTGTGCGTGCATATCTTTGCAAAAGTGACATGTTTAACTTCAGATCTGACAACATACCTTTGGCAGATCCAATGAAAAAATTAACTTGCTCTGTGCCTTTTTTTTTTTTTAAGAATAAAACAAAACCAGATTGAGCTTTTACACTTAAAGCCCTAAGAAAATCATAAAAATGAATTATGGGGTGAGAATTACTCTTTAAAGGAAGACTTTACACTGGAGTAAACTTGGAACATTTATATATAAAATATTACTTATAACATTTATGTGCATGAAATCTGCTGAACTAGCCAATTTCTGACTATTATATAAACTTTATGTATTTGAGAAAGCAGACCTTCTTCCACAAAAAATAATTTGTTCTAACTTCTATTATAAAATAATAATCCCTTGGTATCAACACTTGATGCCGTTGTCACAAGCTGTCTCCTCTGTGTGCTGTTTGGTTGAATAATTTGTCCTTCATAGATTACGAATAAATGCATTGGCCTAGCAAGCTAAAAAGTATCATGCAAACGAGGAGAAGAAAAGTCAGGCTGAGATGGGAGCACATATTGCAGACGGAAGAACACACACAGTTTTGGGGTGGAGAACTTGTATCTAAACCATTCCATGTTCAAGGTTAGCTTGAAGAAGGAGCCTGTATATGGGCAGCTGTACAGACATTGAGTTCTGAGATTTAATCTTACTAATACAAGCCAGAGCCCAGGTTTTTTAGCCACTCTTTGAGATATCTCAAATAATAGCGTTCCCAAGGAAGGCAGGGAGCAGCAGCACAGAGCCAGTGACCCGAAAAGCCTCAGGAAACCTGTGGCTCTTGGGGATATGCTCTCCTATGCTTTCTGCCTCTCTGCTGCAAGCAGTGAATGCACTCAGCATCCTGGGGCTGACCCTGGTGATGCATGTCCCAAGGGAGGACTGTGAGGAGCAGCCACGCTTCTCTAGCACCTCCCAATCCAAGAGATGAGTACCATTTCCTGGAGCAGTGGGACATCCTTGGTGACAGTGATCTGACTTTCCAGAGTAGCTGGACTCATGTAAACACTGAAGAGATGTTAAGTGAATGGACCCTGAAGGATAAATATTCTCTACTGTGTGCAGTGCTCTTCTTAGTAGAAAGGAATGACAGAAAATGAAAGAAAATGCAACAGATAATAATGCTATCAATTCATGTCTGAATGTGCTCAAATATCATAATGACAAGGGCTCATAAAAGCCAGTGTAATGCAGAGCAGCCTGCAAAAGCATCTATGTGGAATAAATTACATATTTTTAGCCTATCTGTGAAATACTGGCTATTTTGTCAGGTTGCCTAGCATTAGGCTAGTCTACAGCGATTCACGTGAAGTGTCTTTCTGAAAATCCACCATTGGAAAGCTATGACTTGATCTTGCAGAAATTATTACAAAATTGTCTTTAAAAAGTAGGTGAAAACCAGAGACTGTTCACAAAATTGTAATCTGCAAAATTGTTAGTTTTTTCCTTATTAAAAACTGGAAAAGAAACTAAGCAATTCAGTGCCCTCAGAGAAAACTGGTGTATATGATCTGCTCTAATTGCCTGCCAGGAAAAACCTGTGATTATGAAGCAGTCCCTCATTTGATCCCATAGTAGCTTTTTCCTGAGACAAAATAACTCCATTTCCTTTCACTCCTCAAGCATTGCATTATTTTAAAGAATTCCAAAATGTGCTTTACACAATGAAATAAGCATTGACACCGGATTAACGGAATCAATGTTTGTATCCTGGAACGACTGGAAGAAAATAAATGAAACGTTTAGTTGAATTGAAGATGTTGTGTCTAGAAGAGCAAAATACTCTGAGGGTTATTGAGAAGGTTGGCATCCTCACCATGCAGAGATTTAAAAAAAAGAATACATACGGAGAATGCAAATGTGCAGAATGCAAACATGTGTGTTGAATGTTAGTTTCCAGTGGTATCAAGAAATGCATGTTTTTCTCAGATTTTAGACTTCATGGTATCAGTGGAAATAAAATTCAATGTCTAATTATATTGCTGAAGCCAGCAGAGGAAGAACACAGGATAACTTTATTCTTCTTCCCAAGAGCCATCTATAATAAATCACTTGTGGTGTATTAAAACGTAGATTATATCCATGGGAGTAAGTGTTTTCCTACTCACCAAAGGAATAAAAAAGGAGGATATTGAATTATGAAAAATATCTACTTTTGTGCATATTTAGGTGAAATATGAAAACATCAAAACTGTATGATTTTGTTCAGTCCCTTAATCTTCATAGCATTTTAAACAACTTTTAGGGCATGGTAAAATTTAAAAGAATGTTTTAGGGAATACATGTAATACAGAAACTGTAAATCAAGTTTTCTAGTTTTATAATGGCAGGAAGTTATTGTGAACATGGTGATTGTGTGGAGATAGATATACTTCATCAAATTTGAGCTTCTGAGGTAAGAAGAAATGCAGAATTGTGGATACTATATTAAACTATTCATCTTAGCATTCATTTACAATTCAACTTGGAGCACAGAAGTCTGCATAACTAAGAAGGTTTTAATTAAGTAAAAGGACAAAGCATGACAATTTAATGACCCGCTATGAAACCTCGTATGTTTCCATTGGCCTCAGGAGTCTTCTTGAGGAGAAAACAGTAAGAATCAGATTTTCTGATCTATATGTGCTTAGACAGCCTGTTCCCAAGAGCAATGACTAGGAATGAGGCTTTATTACCTATTGCTGTTTGAACCCTACCAAAGTTGTGTCAAATCTGAATCAACTAGGTACTATGATTATATTAATTAGGTAAGCATCCCAAAGTAATTATGAAACTTACCTTCTTAGATTGACTGCAGTAGAGCCTTGTTAAGGCCCAGCAACATTTTAAATTTCTAGATTTTGAGATAAAATCAATGTGGCAAGTCTTGGTCTTTTCTGATTATGCAAACAGTGCAAATGATTATTTTTCTCTTTATTCTTGTTCATGGTGAAACCATCTCTGTGGTTTAATTCTGTCTTCATCTGATAACACACCAATCTTCTTGACACATTAAGAAGGAAATGGTGTTTGGATCACTGCTATGGCTTGGCAGGAGGTACTGAATTGATGCCTGCTCTTTGTCAGATGGCTCGGGAAATTCCACAGTTGATACTCAAAGCTTTAGTTCAATCAGGGATCTCTAATCCCTGATAAGTGTGAAGTTAACAAGAAGTCAGCCACTCTACATTTTCTGCATTTGAGGGCTGTATCAAGGCTTCCATGATATATGTTGGTGGCCAGAGTTCCACTTAACACCAGACATCATTATCACAGTCTGAGGTGGTGAATTGGTGGATTATTTGACTACCTCTCTCTTACTGAAATGAAGGTTGAGGCCCCTTAATAAAGGTGGTGTAGTAGCTGATGTAGAAAATACAACCCAAATACTATACAGTTAAGTAAGTATTGAAATGATTAGAATCATAGAATCATAGAATGGTTTAGGTTGGAAGAGACCTCAAAGATCATCCAGTTCCCCCCCCCCGCCATAGGCAGGGACACCTCCCACTAGATCAGGACGCTCAAGACCTCATCCAGCCTAGCCTTGAACACATCCATGGAGGGAGCAGCCACAACCTCCCTGGGCAACCTGTTCCAGTGCCTCTTCACCCTCACTGTGAAGAACTTTCTCCTGACATCTCGTTTAAATCTTCCCTCTGCCAGTTTGAACCCATTCCCCCTCATCCTGTCATTACAAGACCTTGTGAACAGTCCCTCCCCAGCCCTCCTGTAGGCCCCTTCAGATACTGGAAGGTTGCTATAAGGTCTCCTGGA
>VWZI01013600.1:49860-106039 GCA_013396835.1 Psilopogon haemacephalus | reverse complement strand
ACTGTGCCACACAGCTTGGTGTCATCTGCAAACTTGCTGAGGGTGCACTCGATTCCTCTGTCCATGTCACTGACAAAGATGTTAAACAGGACTGGTCCCAGCACTGACCCCTGAGGGACGCCACTTGTCACTGGTCTCCAGGTGGACATTGTGCTGTTGATCACCACTCTCTGTGTGCGACCATCCAGCCAATTCCTTATCCAGCGAGTTGTCCACCCATCAAGTTTGTGTTTTTCCAGTTTGGTGACCAGGATGTCATGTGGGACAGAGTCAAAGGCCTTACTCAGGTCTAGGTAGATGACATCAGTTGCCCTTCCCTTGTCCACTGCTGCCGTGACTTCATCATAGAAAGCCACCAAATTTGTTAGGCATGATTTGCCCTTGGTGAAGCCATGCTGTTTGCCATCAGACACCTCTGCTTTGTTTTCCATCTGCTGCAGCAGAGCCTTCAGAAGGATCTGCTCCATGATCTTGCCAGGCACAGAGGTGAGGCTGACTGGTCTGTAGTTCCCAGGGTCATCCTTTTATCAGGTGATCCTTTAATCAGGTGATATGAATAAAATTCAGAAATCATTCCATAAAATTAATTAATTTCACTTCTCTTCAAAAAGACAGGTTTAGAAAACACAAGTAGTTGGAAAGCTCTTCAAGAAATGCTTCATTTAGTTATTGAAAGGAAGTAACATGTGAGGACCTTGAAAAGTTTCACTATATTTGAAACATATGTGGAACTGGTACAACTGAGGGTAATGATCCATTGTCCTCTAACTCAAGATTTGACTTAATTAGCTGAGTTTCATCAAAAGAATGTAGGTTAGGTTAGTAGGAAAACATTTCAATGATCAGCATATCCTGATAGTACAGGAATAGTTATCTGGGGAAGTTTCAGGGTCTCTTCTATAAGAAAATTTTCAGAACATGTTATGTAAAATTTTCTCGGATGTGTTTTATTTAGTTGTTCAAAACAGGAGAAAGTTGGATTAAGACCTTACTTTTCTATTACTTCATGATTCTAAAGGAAATGGCCAATATTATCCAAGAGATTATATTGGTTGGCTATAAGCACCCTTTCTACTGTACAAATTTGCTGATATTTTATGAATTTACCCCATACATAAAGATGAGAGTTCAAATCCAGTGCTGTTGATTTGAAGAACATTGCATTACTCTTATTACTCTCCCATGCCCTACTTTATTATTTTAATGGGTTATTCAGACTCTAACAATGAATCATTTTCTTAGCTTAAATAAGTCAATCACATCTGGAGCTGGTCAGAATATTTTCAGTGCAATGAAATATGTCACCTCATCAAAGCCCAAATGCTGTATCAACATATCAGTTTTGACAAACATTACTTGAGAAAGTTTTTGCTTGGGGTTCCTTTGTCACTTATGGCCAAAGGAGAAAGAACTTGAGCTGAAAAGATCAGGTTTTCTATCCAGAAACAGACATTTCATAACAATTTCCATTTGCAAAAATGTTTGAGGGATTTATTTTCATTCCTCCAAATAGTGCAAACAAATTCTGAAACCTCAAAATTTACAGCAAAATGGAATCCTTGTCCTCTGAACAATTTTGATCACATTTGAGCCTACAAAATGCTGATTCAGTAGCTCATATTTAGAGTATTTAGGTATAACAAAAGGCAGAAAATCAGGAAACCATAAGAAATGTGGCCATATCTTGATATCTGGCTTCATCTTCCTTGAAACAGTATTAATTTAACAAACAGCGTGTAAACAACATTGAATTTGACTCTTGCTGTAGACATAACTCCACAAAACATGAATGGTAGTACATTTCCTATCTTGCACACCAAGGATTAGTGAAGTGCATAGCAAAGTCCTTCCTAAATGATGCAGGATACAGATTGGTCCTTAAATGATTGGAGAAATACTCAAAATACATTTTCTTTAGCTCGTTAAAATTAGCTCAGTCATGGTTGAAATACGGTGACTACTCCAAGGGAAAAAAGCCAAACCAAACCATTTGTATCAGCTGAAACAGGAGGTTCAAGCGCACACTGGTGAAGCTCATTAACTGCTTGATTACATCCTGGAAGAAATGGGCATTGTACATGACCATGCAGGAAAGAGGAAGATATGGCTGTGCTAGACCCTGCCCTTACCTTCCCTGACTGGCATTTCATAGTCATGTTTCTGTAAGCCATTTTTAGCCATCAGAAAATGAGCTTGCAGAATATGTTTTAAGTAGTTACTATTAAAGAGGACAACATCTGTGGCTGGAACAGATAATACAGATGTTTTCAAAATTAAGGAGACAAAATATTGCAATCAAAATTGCTGAAAGTTCTGCTTGTAATAAGAGTGATTTAAGAAAAGAATTCCTGAACGCTTCCTGCACTGAATCTTGAGAAAGATAATTTCCTTCAAACACAATGGTGGAATAGGTTACCCAGGGATGGGTGGTCTCCATCCCTGGAGATGTTCAGGGTCAGGCTTGATGGGGCTCTGAGCAATCTGATTTTCTTGGGGATGCTCCTGCTTACTGCAAGAGTTGAGACTAGATGAGTTCTAGAGCTCCCTTCCAATTCAGTGCACTCTATGATTCTAAGATTCTATGATTCTGTGTCAGTGGAGGAAGCTGAAGTCTGTCTTCCAATTCTTACACAAAATTTGAGTATGTCCAGTATTCAGTGGCACACATACAACAGTGTATGTGCACTTCCTACATGTACAGGCTGGTGTTAGCAGTGGCAGAAACATCTACAGAGAAGGCACCCACCTTAGTGAGAAGAAGCCTTACCAAAATAGCATGTCCACTGCACCTGTCCCGTCTTCTCCATGGGTGGGTTGTACCAGAAATTGACAAGAGACAGCAGAATCAGCATGTGAGAAAAGGCTATTAAGGAAAAAAAACCATAATTTAGGAGATATTGATTTCAGGAAAGGGAGTGCTAATGCTGCACGAAGCCAGATGTGTGACCACATATACACATGTGAGATTGTTCTTGTTATTCTCTAAGAGTAATACTGTCTATCAGGAGAGGTCATATTGCAATGCAGGCAGTAATTTTTCTGTAGGGAATTGGTTTAATCATTTTACAGAAATATTAAAGCATAAAGTGTGGGTTTTCAGTAATATGAAAAATACTGCAGGATGAATTTCTTGAAAAGAAGGTCATAGAAAAAATCCACAACTCTGATTTCTGTCCCCTTGCCGTTCACCTTTGACTTCAGAATATTTTTCTTAAGCTTTTTTTTTTTTACAGCAGAAGTCCAGATTTTAAGGAGTCTGGAAGGCTCCATTTTATCTGTAGAGCTAATGGCACTATGCTGTGATAAGACTTAAAAGTGAAAGCTGAGTAACAGAAAGTAGGCAAGATTAAAGATTTTATTTCACTTGGTATGTGGATTAGTTTCAATGGATTTACGGCTGTTGTTTGCAATTACAGAGTCAGCTTCACTGTCTCTGATTTACTGGTGCCTATTGCCAAACAACATGACTGGAAGTTCTGGGAAGGCTTCAGAAGCCTTAACAGAGAATGTGCATACTGTTGGCAGCCTCAGCCTGAAAGCCAGAGACAAAACTTAGAACAGAAAGTGATGTACAGCTTCACCTTCTAGCTCTCCAGAAACTCACAACTTTGTACTGTGTTTTTGGCCTATCTTCTTAATATGTGGTAATAAAATCACAGCTGTTATTTTGTCTGAGA
Organism: Psilopogon haemacephalus; assembly: GCA_013396835.1. NCBI lineage: Eukaryota > Metazoa > Chordata > Aves > Piciformes > Megalaimidae > Psilopogon > Psilopogon haemacephalus. The sequence goes on along the minus strand of VWZI01013600.1, from coordinate 102,362 downwards.
GTTGTAGATCTACTGCTAAGCGAGAGGATAATTATTATTTCTTATATATGCCACTGAGTTTGTTCCAATTGCTTCTTTATAAACGAAGTTGCTAAAAATACATTTATTTTTTTGATATAGAAGCAATAGCGAACAATGTTCATGAAACACTCTTAAAGAGGAAACAAAGATAAAATCTTGATGCAGCTGGCAGGATATACAAGATAATTTTTTTTTTTTTTTAAAGGAATAATTAGGGAAACTATCCTATTTGGTAGAATAATTAAATAAGAACCTTTTCTATAGCTGATAGCAAATGACTCAGTGAAACCTGAATTTTAAGTATTAAGGATAACATCTATCTTTGCCTAGATCTGGACATTATTGGCGGTCTCCATAAATCATCCTCTTTTTAATTTAATATGAGCATCTGTAAGGTCCAGAGATAAATTAATTGCTGCCAGATTTAAATAATACGCTTGGTTTCAGGCATTTCCTGGGGATTAATGACAGGTTAGGGGGAGCCGAGGGCCTAAAGTTCAGCCAGAAAACATTAACCTCAGGTTATCATTAACCTCAGGAAACACCCTACATCTCAGCTGTGTCTGCTCCTACAGAGTGGAAATGAAAAGCACAATGCCGTGTATTCCTTTTAGGAGTGGATGCCATTCCAGGTGGTAGATGCAGAGAAATTTATCAGGCCAAGTTCTGCCTAGTTAGATGGCATGAATCAAATGTGTATATCCACTTGGTGTATCATGTCTGCTACAAAGGGAGAGTTTGAGGCAAATGTATTGTATGGATGCCTTTTTCTTGGAATCCAGATTATGACAGTCTAAAAGCCCATGGAAATCACGTTGTGCATTAGCATGGGGTGGATGGACGAGTCGAAGGCAACATTAGGCTTGCAAATGCACATTGCCTGGGCATGTGGAACGCATCTTCTAGTCCCTTCATTACTATCCTCAGCTGTTGCACAGTGGAGTTTTGGAGCAGGGAAGCAGGTCTCATGTTTCTTAATTTAAGCAGTACAAAACTGTGTCAGGAGGAAAATTTCAGAGTTCCCAACTCGAGTTATTAAGAGCCATACTTTGACCTACTTTGGAGACCTCTGGAGACATACTATCTGGATACAGAAAAGAAGAACAATATTTATAGTAAAGTTTTTACACATTTTTCATCCTGAAATTTTTCAAGCATTTTATGAGCATTTATTAATTAATGCTCACAACATTCCAGTGAGATATTTTTTATCCCTGCTCTGTGCTAGCAATGACATCGAAGATGGTACCAGAGGAAATATGGGGAGAGAGGAAGAAAATGTCACCACACAGGGGCAGGGCTCTGAGAATTCCCATTACTCTCTAATCTCTGCTGTGGACATGGGACTCAGCTCTGTCGACATAGGACCTGAAACTAGTACTGTCTATGAGGGCTTGGAAAAATACCACTATGAGTTACTATTCCTATGAAAAAGAAGGGAGCAAATTAATTTAAGCAAGTTTCAAAGGACAGCTGGTGAGTCTATGGTGGTTTTCAAGCACTGGTGCAATGAGTACTTGGGCTATGAGCAGGTTCTGGTGGACTGTAGCAACTACTCATGTGTGCATTTTTTCTAAGTACCAAATTCCTTTACTTGATATTTATCATGTACACATTGGTGTCTATCTCCAGCTCTACATTTAACATAAAATCTTCCATAATTTTAAAATAAGTGTCTAAAATACTTACTTCCTGTGCAACTGCCCCCCTTTTCCCCACGTATTTTAGTGTGGGACTCAAAAAGACTATTTTTAACAGCAGAAGTGGAGGTGAAGGCCTGGATATACCTAGTGAGGGGACAGCAAAATGTCCTTGTTAAATGCATGAAGGCTTTTGGCTTAGGGACTGGACAAATAATCTAAATTTACACACAAGCACACATATACCAGTTTGCCTCAGCCAGCATAAAGGCTGCAAGCTCGTGTTGTGTTCATGGAGGGAGATGATGGATGAGTATGGAGAGATACATTGGGAACAACACTTGCAACATAGATTAATCTTACTGAAACTTGGTATGCTGACAGGGCTGCTCTTTGTTTTCTGGTCTGTTCAACTGAGTTTAGTTCAATTTTCATTTTTTCATGGTAGTTCTGATAGTATTGTATATAGCTACATGGCTCTTTATTTCTATCTCATTATAATGCAACTTCTCTGTACCTTACTAAAATATGTTTTAATATATACATATTACCTAGTTTATGTTTTTGAAGCCTATATATTAGTTATCCTTTTTGCTCTCATGCTCAGATCTTCTTACTATCATATTTTAAGTGCATATGCTTCCAGGCTTCTTAAATTCTGCTAATGGCAAAACCCACTCCTCTAAACCTGAAGCAATTCTGCAGGTAACTGTAGAGCAGTTTTTCCTGGATTTCAGTTGTTAAAAGGAAGTGTCACGGATGTCTTTTAAAGCATATTAGGTAAAAACTGTAGCCAAACTGCAGTAGTATGACTGGAAAAAGTGGGTCCCTGGAAGCTGGTAACAGAAGAATTTTCTAAAGAAAGAAAACTCCAAATATAGAGCACACAACTTCTTTCCGGGAGCTGGCAGAAAACAAAGGATTAAACTTAACTAAATCTCTCCTCTGCTTTTAGTTCACAGTTGGCTGCAAAGAAACAGCATTAGGCCAGCTGTACAACATAATTTAATTCTACACAAAAATATAATAGCAGTGGGCTATGGAGAGTTGGAGTCTGACTTTCATATAGGTTGGCAGGATAATATATCTCTGGTTTACTAGAGTTTATGATTCATAGGCCCTGTCTTTTTTATTTTAGAAAAACTTACTGTATTTAAGGTTTGCCGGCTTGAAGGACAAACTATTCATGCTGCTTTCTGATTGCACACAAGGAAAGGATGTAAAATCTCTTTGTTACATTGAATACCTGGCCTTTCATGCTGTTGGAATTGCTCACTTCTGCAGTTTATCATGTTTTACATAGTACTCATGCAAGTCTCACAGAGGCAGATGTCACTAATCCAAGATGGATGTCTTCTACAATTCTCAGAGTGAGTAATGCCACTTTGTTCTCTGTCAAGATGATGCGGCTTCTGTCACAGTTTCGTAGCCCAGACAAAAACTCTGCTGTGTAAGCAAGATGGGGAGAGTAAGCAAGGATTCACAAGAGCTCCTGAAGGCAGTGGTGGGTAATGTCTTAAAGCTCTTTGGTCACTTTCTTCTCAGCCCTACGTTTGGAGGTAGAGTCATATCATTCCTCAGGTGTAGATGCCATCCCAGTCTTGTCCTGCAATTCTCCTTCTTAATTTGTCATCATACAGAAACATGCCCTGATCTGCCTGAGCTTTCAAAAATCCAGCAGTCTTGTGGATCAAGTCAAAAAATCTTTGTGCTGGGAGAGGGTTGGTAGGCTGTAGAAAGAGTTAAAGGTTGTCTTTGTTTAAAGGGGCAGTGGGGGAAGACAGAGCTCTAAAATTATTTTCAAAGTAATTAAAGAAAAACTCCACACAGAGAATTGGATAGAAATAGAGAATATATTCAAAGATTAAACAGAAGGTGCTACTAATAACTATGAACTACAATACTGAAGTCAAGATTTCCTTTCATTTATCCATTTGGCCATGCCTTCATAGAAAGCTAGGAGATTTGACAAGCAAGATTTCCCCTTAATGAATCCATTCTGGCTACTCTTTCATGTGGTTAGACACGGCCTCCAGAACGAACTGCTCCATCACCTTTCCAGAGATAGAGATGAGACTGACTGGTCTGTCTTCCTTCCTGCCCTTCACAGAATCACAGAATTAACCAGGTTGGAAAAGACCTCTAGTCCAACCTATCACCTAACACTTCTAATTAACTAAACCATGGCACTAAGTGCCTCATCTGGCTCTTTTTGAAGACGGGAGTGATGTTGGCTCTCTTCCAGTCCTCAGGGACCTCCTTTGTTCACCATGATCTTTTAAAAATGATAGAGAGTGGTTCAGCAACAACATCAGCCAGCTCTCTCAGCACTTGTGGATGCACCCCATCAGGGCCCATGGATTCTATCCAAGCGATCTCTAACCCAATCCACATGGACCAGTGGACAGTCTTCCTCCCTCCAGATTTCATCTCTTATTTCCATTGTCTAAGATTCCTGAGGGATGGTCTTAGGAGTAAAAACTGAGGCAAAGAAGGCATTCAGTAATTCTGCCATCTCTGCATCATTTGTCAGCACATCTCCCACCTCATTTAATAATGGATCCATTTTCCCCCCATTCTTCCTTTTACTATTGATGTATTTAAAGAAGCCCTTCTTGTTATCTTTCACTTTCATAGCCAGGTTTAGTTCCAACAAAACTTTGGACTTCCTTACTGCATCTTGACATGCTTTGACAGTATTTCTATAACCCTTTCAATTGCCCAAATGCTTTTTCCAGTTGTTGTAGCCTTCCTTCTTCCATTATAGTTTTTCTAGTAGCTACTTGCTTATCCAGGCAGGGCTACTGTCTCCTCCACTAGATTTTCTTTTCAAGGGTATGCATTTTTCTTGAGGTTGGAGGAGGTGGTGTTTGAATATTAACCAGCTGTCTTGGACCCCCTTACCATCTAGAGCCCTTTTGATTCCTTTGCCCTAAAGCATGCTGTTTCTGTCTCCATTGTATGCATGTATATATGCTACATACAAGCAATATGTGTTTGCTCAGAAATGGCACTCCCCAAATCATTCTCAGTTCCCCTGAAGCAAAGTCATACAGACATACAGCTAAACTAGCATATTGGAGAATTTCAGAGATACTATTGATTCCCAAAAAAGGAAGATACATTGTCACTCATTTCCTCCCAGGTCAAACAAGCGATGCAAATGTAGTTTACACCATGAACCAGATGTAAGTAGTCTCATATTCCAGGTTCATGCATCCTTATTTCAATTGTCTAGAACTAAAAGCAAAAGGATATTTGATACAACTAAAAAAAAAAAAAATTACTTAAAGGATTATAGCATAAAATTTGCATGGCTGATGTACTGCAAACTACAAGAGGGATTTGCTATACAGAATTTGATGTTGCTTTGCTTGTAGATGCAGCTTGCATTCAGGCATATCAAGAAATAAGATCATTTAATGGTTTATTCATTCTATTTAACAGAATATATCCATGGCCCATCATCCACATATTCACCTGCTGTCAGCTGCTATTGAGCTCTGTAATGAACAGCTGTGGAAAGGGCAAAAAAACATACAACAACCTCTGGCTATTTGCATTTAAGATACTTAGTTCTGTGTAAGAAGAATGACATGCAATCAGCTAAGCACATGGGTAAAAATAGAAGACTCCAATTTTGCCTACCATTTTTCTCTTCCCTTAGAGATGTTTACAAAATTCATGAATTATTTGCATTTTGACTTTCAGAACAACATGCAATTTTTATAGGGCAAAGGGTTAGATTCTGTCAGTCTTGTTTCCAAGGGGTAACCAGAGAAGAAAAACTCTTCTCACCGTGCACCAGGGGAACAGAGTCTGATTTGTACTGTCAGTGGATAAAGTCTCATTAGCAGGTCAGCAGCAGAGAGTGATGCCCACACAGCAGGAGCAACACCTTGATAAAGAAGCAGATTTTAAACATCAGCATAGTAATCATTGGAGTTGTACCGTGTTAATAATGGTCTCTCTTGAAGGAGATGGGACACCTATTAAAATCTGCAGGAGCTGTGCAGTGACTCTCAGAGCGAATGTGCTTGAAGCAGGATTGCATCTCTCTTACCCCTGGGGTGCATTCAGATTGTTGAAGCAGTCTTGAAAATAATGGAGTGCTGTGAAGGCCCTGAGTTACTTTTGAAAGCTTGATTGGGCTCCTGGCTCCCCTGGATTTCAGTGGGAGCTGAGAGGCAAAGTAGACCCCTCCAGAAAGCAGGAGAAAGGAGACAGTGAATGGCAGGGTTCAGCCTGTGAGTCCTGCTGTTGGAGACTGAACAATAAGTAAGTCTGTTCTCAGATAAAATCCTCATAGAACTTGCCAGACATCCGTTGATTGGGAAAATGTAAGGGTTCATTTGATACCAATAGCAGTCTTATCTGCTATTATCTACTATGGGTTAGAAAATTGTATTTTAAAGGCTATTTACCAGAAACAAGAGGAACATTTAGTTCTCCAGTCATATTTAGTAAAATCTGCCCAAAGGAAACACATATCAGCTTTTCCAAATAACAAACAAAGATTCTTTAGTTATGTGCCTTTAAGGTTTCCTCTCAGCTTGAGGGTAGTATTTAATAGATAGAAATAATAAAGAGGATACTGAGAAAGTGATGTTCCATTAGCCAATTTTCAGGAGACCATCACAGGATCACAGGATATTAGAGGTTGGAAGGGACCTCCAGAGATCATTGAGTCCAACCCCTCTGTCAGAGCAGACCATAATCTAGCACAGGTCATAAAGGAATGCATCCAGATGGGTCTTGAAAGTCTCTAGTGAAGGAGACTACAAAACCCCTCTGGGGAGCCTGTTTCAGTGATCTGTGACACTTATAGTAAAGAAGATCCTCTTCATGTTGAGGTGGAATTTCCTGTACTGTACTTTACATCCCTTGCCCCTTGTCCTATCACAGAGCACAATTGAGAAGAGCCTGTTCCCTCCCTCTTGACACCCAGCCCTCAGATATTTATAAACATTGATTAGATCCTCTCTAAGTCTTCTCTTCACCAGACCAAAAAGTCCCAGGTCAGCCTCTCCTCATAGGGCACTGCTCCAGCCCCTTAATCATCTTTCTTTGTAGCCCTCCATTGGACTCTTTTGAGTATATCCCTACTGGGGAGCCCAAAACTGAATGCAACCTCCAGGTGAGGTCTCATGAGGGTAGAGCAGACGGAGAGGAGAATCCTGTGACTTTGATGCTTGGAAAAATAGTATGGCTACAGCGAAAGCTTGTAAATATTAGGTGTAGCTTCTAAAATACTTTTTAACTAGTCAAAATGATGACTATATCATTCAAAAGATCTGAAATGGAAATATGACATACTATAAAGCTTTGCTAAGTAGAAGAGCCAGTCTGATCTGAGAGTTAAAATCATCATTAAAAAATATGCAATAGCCACCCCTCTGCAGTCACACCAAAATGTTTTCATTTTCAGAAGCAAATATACAAATAATTCTCTGATTACCTATGAAACCAGGTTACTGTGAGCATTTTGGTGAAAAGACTTCTGCAAGCATGTGCAGATCTGCATGAACCAGAAAGGGCATTTTAAGAATGGGTTGTCTCATTCTTACGAGTCCATGACCTTCCTTCAAATGGAAAAGCCAAAAAGCTTTTTGACACAGAATCACAACAGCAGTGCATCTTATCCTCTGTGGTGTAATGCTGAGTGGAACTGAGTCACACTGGGTATCACTCAGAACCACTGGTCCCAAGGAAACAGTGCTAAGATGGAAGAGGACTGAAGGACATCTCTTTCAAGACATGATTTCCTTACCTTGGAGACTCTGTGCAGAATATGGGAGTCTTGCATTTGGCCACTGTCTTCCCTTCCCATTCTCTGAGGGTGGTATCCTGACTGCTTCTCAAGCACAGGACCAACCTGCAGTCCTTCTGCTTCCTCAGACACAGCAGCTGCCAAATCATGGGCAGAACTTGTGTTCTCTGTCTCATTGTGCCATGATCAAAGGACATGATCCCAAACTTATTATCTAGGCATCCTCCTTCTGGCACATGAGCTGACAGATCAGACATGTCCTTCACTATATGAGAGGAAGATTCTCCATAGTATGATGGAAAAACAGATCTACAGAAGGTTGTGCAATGTGTGAGAATAATCAGGAAGAACTGAGGAACAGTTGCTTGATTCTTCTGCAATTTATAGACCCTGAGGATAGCTCAACTCATCTGGATAACAGAAGAAAAACTGGTTAGACGTTGACTTTCTTAGGTGATGAAAATGAAATCAAAAGATGTTTTTTAGTATAAGTAAAGTAAAATGAGAGGATCTGGACATAGAAGTGACTTAATCTGAAGCCCCATTAGACCTTAGAATGTAAACTTCAGATATACCATGAGATTAGTCTCAAAATATTTCTTCCTGTGAAGACGGAAAAGGAAAAGAGAAGTAGCAAAGAACAGTTTGATACTCCAGTTAATTAAAAGTGTCTGGTATCTTTCTTCTCACCACAATGGAAACCTAGATCAGAGATGAGATATAGGGGATTTTGCACTGTTCTTGTCCTGTCTCCAGCACAGCTCAGGGCTCAGGCCTGTATTCATGCTCCTAGACTCAGAGACAGAAGGAAATAGAGCCTGAATAGAGTTCAGCCTTTTTCCCTTTGCAAATGAAACCAGGAATAACTGGGCCTCAGGTTTGTCTCTCATGCTGGGAAACCCAAAAAAACAAAGAGAGAAGCTCACACAGAAATTGGGACCATATTCTGGCCCAAACAGTTCCTTTGGAGGCTTATTTTATGAGCAAAAAGGTCAGGAAAACAACTTGGATTCCAGCTGCCTCTCAAAATCTCCATACTCCTGTGGCTTTAAGCAGAAAATTAATGCTGTGTAAATCTCTCTCTCTGAGGGTGGAATTAGTTTCTTGTCTGGGTTAGAAATAGAACATGAGCTACATGCTCCAGCTCCATCAAAGCTATTGTTCTCTCAACTGCCTTATGTGTAGTGCCTGCAGAAGTATCAATCAACTACTAATGGAAAAATAGTCATACAGACTTGCCTGCTCCATGCACAGTACCCCCCTTGCACAGCCTGTCACACCCACCCTTTGTTTAAACATTTCTAGACTGAAATATCCTGTTGAGCCCTGTTCTGTGAGAGAACATACTTGTGAGACGAAGCAATGCTGTGGTCTACCAGGAGGTCTATGACTCTCTCAGTGAATTATTCACTACTTTGCTGTGGTCTACATGCCAGGTCACCCATGTTCACAGCAGAGAATGAGGCATTATTCATTATCAAACCTTTGGTCTTCTCTTCTAGGAAGTTCTCCCCCTCCCCCCTGCCTTGCCCTTTCAGGTTTTAACAAGACATCGCATTCTTTCAGACTTCCCCTGGGCAGCAGTTTTTTGCACTTGCAGAGGTACGACAATAATAAGTGGAAAGCCAGAGCAGTAGTAAATTGTAGCAGTTAATGTCAAATTGATGGGGCAGTGATCAAATGAAGTTCATAACCACAGAATGCAACCTGGGGGTGGAATGCTGTTTCCAAGATTGCTAATGACAGGGTTATAAAATCATAAAATAGAAGGCTTTTTCCACCGTGAAAGTCTGAAAGAATTTATTTGGCTGACCGAGGGTATTAGCAGTGTTAGGATCACTTTTTAATACGACGTTTAGTGCACTTGTTAATCAATGAAGGGACTGACCAGTTTGTTTTGAAAAGGCACAGAGGGAACAACACCTGCATTGTGTTTCTATTCTTGGATGCCCCAAGTGCACGTTTAATGATCTTCATGTCCTCTAGTATGGTGCTGTTTAATTAGAAACTGCTGATACAGAAAGAGAGCAATGCTTGACTCAAAATAGCAATTTTGGGGGTTTCAGATCTACCTTTAACTTACCAGCATTCAAGAAACCAAAGCAGTGAGCAATATCACAATGTAAGCACAAGGGAAAACTTTTATAGCTCTTCAAAGCTGGACGGTACACAGCTGTATCCCAGCTGGGCTCTCCAGCCACAGTGCTAGAAATGTCTCAGAGATGAAAAAAGAGGTTAGATCCATAAACATACTGCAAGATAAATAGAAATGGAAAATACTGAAAGCATCTCACTGCAATTTACCTACAAAATAATGATGGGACAGCGTAAAGAAGTCCTATGCTTTTATAAATGCATCCTTCTGTCTTTTCAGATGTATTTATTTATTTGGGACACTTTTTGATGGCTTCTGCCTCTGTTACTGAGAATAATCTGTCATGTGATTTATCATGCTTTCCTTACTAATTTGTGCTTATCTTAGTTAAGAAAAAGAAAAGCCAAAAAAAATATGCTCAACTTGGAACTGGCCTTCCTTTATTTTGCTTCAGTGGAAGAACATGGAAAAGAGGGGAAAACCAATTGTAAATGTTATAACATGACCAGGTTTTAATTAGAAAGGAATTAATGTTGATTAAAACAGAGTCTCTAAGCTAAACAAACTTTAGTTTCCATGCCAGAAATGCCAGCATTGGTCATTCATATATATCACCTGTTTGCATGGTCACTGTTTGGAAAAAACACAGGCTCAAAGCAGTTTATGACATCTTTCATTGCAATTAGCTGTCCAGTTTCTGATGTGATAGAGGGCTATGCCAAACTATAATTCTTCCTCCACTTTCAGTCTTTTTGCTTCTGCCTTATTTAATAATTGGAAGTTCTTCACAGTGGGACTGCTGAAGCTGGAAGACATCTTGAAGCTGATTAGGTGCTGTTTGACCCTGCACCCCTCTGATCATTTTCCTTCCTTCCCAAACATTGGAAAGCATCAAATGTCACATTTTATGGTTTGTGACCCTTTGAATTGGATGACAATCGTTTCATAAAATACACCTTTCAGAAACGTACCTTTCATCATTCAGATTCATGTCTTTAAAGGTTTTGTGGTCTTTAAAGCTATTTAGGCATCTTCAGATGCTTCAGACATACCCTTTTTGGTGTTGTGTTGCCTAAGCAGTACCCATGGGAATCCACCAGCTCCACAAGGCTCTAATGCAAATTTCACTAGATGCTTATTGTTTTAAGTTAGGTCTTCATATAAGAGAAGAAAAACCACAACTACACTTTTCCTCATTAGTATATAGTATGAGACACTTGGCTCCTGTGTTGAGAGCATAATTCAGATGTTCTGCTCTATAAGTCTGATTCATTGCAAGCAACCATTTACATCACTGTCAAGAAACAGATCATTGTGAGTCAGCAAATAAACCAGGGCTGTGGGGCCATCATCTGGATAGGATTGAGCTGTGTGCTGTCACTCAGAACAACATAATCAGTGTAGTTAGTTGTTGGGCAGCTGGTCTATCTGGTATCACTCAAGTTTGTATCACAGATGTCCTGTGATATTGGTTGTGGTAGAAGGTTGAGAGACACAGAGACATGTAACCTGGTTGTGATTTTTGGGAATAGAAGGCAGTTGATTCCTTTAGTGCAAAATCTGGAGAACATTCACCTTCTGGTAAGTAAATTATACCTTGGCAAAAAATGTTTGAGATCTACACAAATGTAGAGATGTATGCAACATCGATAACAGCAAGCTGCCAAGTGTATCTCTCTGTAACATCTGCTACTGCATTCGTCAGCTAGTGATGTTTTCACAGAAGTGACCTGTGAAAGAGATAAAAAACTTGGTAACTTGGTGTAAAAAGTAATATTATGTGTGTAATTTACTATTCCACTGTCAATATTGCATTGAGATGAATGAGTGCAAGTCATTATATATCAAAGCTGTTGTTTTTATGGTATTTTCAACATCAGAGAACTCATACTGCCTACCTGACATTTCCCTTTACTGTTGATTATGCTAATGATTTTAGTATGCTCAGAATGAAAGTTTGTATTTCTGGAGGAGGAAGCGTGTCTGATTTAGAAAGAATGATTATGCTGAAGCACATGAAGTGGTAGTGTGACATTAAAAATGTCCCTGCTAGAAATCATGAGAAACAAAGCAATTTCAAATGGAACTTTCAGCCTCTGGTTTACTACAAAGTAAAATATTGCATACAGTGTCTCAATATTTTTTTTTTGGTTTTTTTTTTTTTTTTTTCAAACAAGGTCTTTTCAAGCAAGTTAGGTTAAGTGTCTGGAGCTGACCTCTAGTTTCTTAAATTCTGAGGTTTGTTAGTAACTGGGTAAGAATTTTATCAAGTCATTCATCTCATGCTTCTTGAACACACAAATCTCATGTCTTGCAATCTGTGACTGAAACCCATTTCCTGTAGAACATCTTACTTATTCCTGGCTGAACAGTGACAGGACCAGAGGAAAATGCACACAACAGAAACAGGAGGCTTTTTCTGAATATCATAAACCACTTTCTCAATTGTAGGGATGACTGCTAATTGGCACATGCTGCCCAGGGAGGCAACTGTAGGTATTCAAAAGCCATCTGGACATGATCCTGGACAACTGGCTCTAGGTGGCTCTCCCTGAGCAGTGGAATATTTGACCAGATGATCTCCAGATGTCCTTTCCAGCCTGAGCCACTCTATGGTTGTGGATTCTCTCTTTTCCTTCAGGTTGGTTTTCAAGACCCCTTACTACCCCAGTGTCCATGCCAAACTGCTGCAGGGTGGAAGGCGTTCAGTGATTACTAGGATCTTTTGTTTCTCTTCTTAAAAGAGCATGTGCTGAAAATGCAGTAAGCCAAATTGTCCTTCCTTTTCCCTGCTGCTCCCTTTTAAGCTCTTTCTGTTTGCTTGCGCCAAGTTGTCACATTTTATTTTGAGATCCTAAAGCATTCTGGGAAGGACCTATTTCTCAGATTGTATTTGAACAGCAGGTAGAACTGGATAACCTTAGTCTGACAAACTGCTGCCAGACAAGACAATGATGTTACTAAATGCCACCATGCTGGGCATATTCGTGAAACCAAACAACTTCTCTAATTAAATGTAGATGTTAGTTTATTTTTCCTTTAAAAAAAAACCCCACCAACAACAATAACAACAAAACCCCAAAAAACCAAAACCAACAAAAAAAACCCAAAAAACAACCCCAAACCCAAACAACCCGGTCTTTTTTGCAAAGGCATGTGACTCAGCTGTACTAAATCAGGGTCAGGGTTTTTCCTCCACATCTCTTAGCCATGTTGCATCAGGAATCACTGGAACAAACATTGTCTTTTTCATGGCTGAGAAGCTATAGGAGAAGTCATTGAGTTTAGCATGAGTACTGAAAGTAAAGCTGCATTAAAAAGTTCTCTCATACTATTACTTGGCAGTTCATGAAGGTATACCTTGTTTACCTGTTGCAGCTTGCACATCAGATTTAGCTCTCCGCAGGAATCTGAAGGCATTTAATGTGCAGAAGCCATAAAATGCAATGGAAAGCATACACTTCTGCTTCATGCTTGTTTTGAAAAGCAAGGTACTTAACCAGTTACTGAGAGCCCACTCATCCCTTCTAGAGTTTTTGCCATGGCAGATACAAGTGTTCAGCAGAAAAGCAAAAAAACCCATATCTGATGAACTTTATTTATTGGCAGGCTGGGAAATACAGCACATTTCCTTTTCAACTCTTTGGGCTTTCCATGAGGCATTATAATCTCCTTTGACTTGTTAACCACTACTGAAGCAGACCAGAATTAATTTACATTCTTATGCTACTCAATGCCCCTCCAGTGACGTCAGCTGAGAGCACTGATGTTTAATTAAAATCTCAGTTTTCAAGTACATTTCACAGTTAATACATGGTGAGAAACTCTGACCAGCTATACTATTTTGCTAAGTAGTGTGGGTTCAGCTGTTTTCTTCATAATCTTTGGCATGAAAAGCCACAGCTTCACTCCTGAAAAATATGACTTCGCAGAATGATGACTACATGAGTGGCAGATCTACTGTATGCATCAGGAGTTCCCCATTGGGAAGAAACACCAAGTGTGTGAGAACAGGAAAACATTTTGTGTTTAAAAATATTAAAAGCCCAAGATAATATTTTATAAAATACAGTAAATTGCTACACAGTATACAATAAATTGCTACCTGTGGTGTTCCCATATTATTTATTTGACTCATTGTGGTTGTTCAGGTCTTTGAGTCCATCATAATAGGCATCCATGAGACATTAGTGACTTTATCATTAGTCCAAGGGCCTCAAGATTTAGGAAAGCATAACCTACCCGTTATACTGAGGGACATGAAGTGTCAGGGCCAAGACCTCCAGTTAGCGTAACCAGGCAACAGAAGCAGAGAAACCTTTCACAGAGCTATGAGAATTTGCATCTGTACATCCAGAGAGTAAACAACTCATGTGACCTTGTGCAGAAATCCTGCAGCCCAGCTGTAAACTGAATTCACATCTCTGAATTGCAGGCTGTGGTTCAGACTCCTCACCTGCCCGCAGTGCTTATAAATATTATAAAACATGTATTTTGTCCATTCACAAGCCATTGTACTTCCAGTAAGGATGGTTGGCTGCACACTTCAGCTTCAGCTGGCTATTCAGGAGCAGGCACAGTGAATAAGGATGTTTCCTGTTGGTTTTCTTTTTTTTTTTACTCTTTTGGTTGACTGCTCCCTCAGGCTTTTCAGCTTTTCAACATTTTCAAGGAATCTGGACTGCTCGCAACATTTAATTCACCTTGACTACTTTGGTTTCACTTTGGGACAGCACATAAGAAACCTCCAAGGGTGAGACTGACAAGAGGAATGAGGTAACCATGAGAACCTGGTATTAGAGCTGTTCCTCCTTCCTGTGCCCTAGATTCCAGTGCTGGACATAGACATCATATGTGGGAAACCTTGGGTCTGATTCTCTCTTTGCTTGTTCTATCACAGAAATTTTAGTACTAAGCTGCCCCACTCAGAAAATATTGAGAGTGTTAAGATGCAGTATGTGCCGAGGCAGGGGTCTCATGGCTCTTCTCTTATGGCTGGACTATTTAACAATTTTTTTTTTTTTTTTTTTAATTTTTTTGATAGAACACCCCATACATCTCACTAAAATGATGATTAGATATTTTGACAAGTGGAACTTCAGAGTTTTTGTTGCCACTTCAGTGAATGTTAATTTACAAATATGACTGGAAGCATGTCAGCACGGAAGAATAAATGAGATACCTTACCTGCCACATAGACTCCAGCTCTGTGGAGCTCTCATGGGAAGCAGTACACTTAGTTGGACCTGATGGATTATACGATCTTGGAGTGAGAGTGGGGAAAGGCACCAGTGGCTTAATCTCTGTAATTCATACTCTAGAAATGCAAATTGGAACGTGTAAATAATGTTGTTGTATCTGAAACTGCAGTTCTTTGGCAGACTATTTAGCAACAGAAGTTTTTATCCACCTCTAGTTATACCATTGTTTTTTAAGTGGAAAGCTAACAGAAAGCAATCAATGTCCACCAGAATATAACATCCTGAGCAGTGGTCAATTAGGGAAAAAAAAAAGAAAAAGAAAACATCATCCCAACTTTCACACTGTGGGTGATTGGGAAGGTCAAATGTTGAAGGTGAAATTTTTCATTTCTCTCCCTCACCTGCCCTTGCCTTTTGGGGGAGCTCAAAATTACGAGATTTCTATATCATAATCTGCAGAGAATTCCTTATGAACTCTTTGGATAGGTTTCATTTTTTAACATTGTGCTGAACTGACTGTTATTCTTCTGAATAAAGAAGAAAAAAAAATTAAAGCTTTCAACTAGGTCATGCTAGTATTATCATGAGTGAGTGTGAGCAGTATCATTTCACACATACTGCATCTCTCAATTAAGGAAAATGCCAGACTTCTGTTAGCAAGACAGCTGGTGGTACTCAGTGACTAAATATAGTACTGTCATCACCTAGGAGCACAGCCAGGACATTTTAATGGTTGGGACAACTGATATTTTGGTTTAGCCAAAACATTTTAAAATCATATGCCATTATTTAAAATAACTAGTGTACGAAATCAGTGAATGAATGTATTTTAAATATATTGTACCCATTTTATTTATTAAGTCAATTTTCAACTAATATGAAACTGATTTTTAAAGAAATTACACATATTGTGTACATTGGAGATAGAAAAAAGAGCTAAGAAAATACAGCTGGCATTCAGCTGATTCTCTGATTGTCTGTACATTAGACAGGCTAAACTCCTTTAGAGACCCTTTTTGTTATGATTGCAGTCCCTTGATCAGTGGAGCTTGGGTCCTCTGGGGAGTGATTATTAGGGGTGACTGCATTGCTCAGGAGAGGCAAAGCCACAAGTAAATATACGTAGATCATCTTAAGTGAATGCTTGATCTGGTTCATCCCACACTTGATGCAAATGCTTTACTCTGCAATTACAGCTGGGTTAGGTCCTAAATTCTGGCAGTTGCTGGAGAATTACCTTCCTGAAAAAGTCATCTTTTCAGAGTAAAAAAGACTTCTAGATTCTCATGCCTCCGTCAGTGTCCTAGGCATTTTACATTTCTGTGTTAGCACTCTTTGTATTAAGTGTAGACCAAGCCACAAAGAAAGTACAAAATTAGGTCTCCTAAGGAAACAGCTTTCTGCACGTAATGCTGTTGTGACTTGAGAGATCTATGTGCCGAAGCCTGCCAGGTTTACAAATAAGCCCTGTGCTTATGAGTAACTGAGGAGCAGAAATGAAGTGTCTATTTCCTCCTTCTTTCCAAAAAAGATTGAGTTTAGGTCTGGTTTAGCTATGACTTAGTAAGCATTTTGAAATATTTATTAACATTTTTATTACTTTATTTCTGCTGCCAGTTCTAAGCAATAGGGGCCAAGAACACTAGCCTTGTTTGTACATCTATTTAATCCAGGGTTATCTGTCGACCTACACGCAGAGGTATCGCCTGCAGCCAGTGGATTACAAGATGCATTGTTAGTCCTGCTACATGTTGAATGTGAGCTGAAAAATTTTAAAGCTAGAGAGCTTTCTCAAAATGAACCATCAGTGTGAAAACTGACTGTTTGCCCCTCAGCTAATATTAACAACAGATTTTTTCATCATCTGTCCTCTTTTGTCACCATCCTTAACTAGAGCAATGGAGAGGGTTTTAGCATTAAGAAAAAGCCTAAAACTTGTTTCTGTTTAGAAAAGTAGGGTGGGTAGGTAGGTAGAAATCAGGAAGAGAGAGAGAAAGGCTTTAAATACATTGCAGGGACAAGAGCTAACTTTGTCATCCATGCAGTCAGGATAATGAGAGCAGTAGCACTGCAAATTTCGCCTTTGGTCTCTTGGACGCTTTTGCCTCCAGCCTCCCTGCAGCCTTGGCCCTCACAGGACTGTTTTGCCTTGGGCCCACACCTGGGTGAAGGCTGACTTCAGCAGGGCCACCAGCAGGCATGCCAGAGCTGATCACTTGTTTCAGTCACTTCTTGATTCAAATATTAGCTACGAGCTGGTACGTATCCTGCGACAGACCACTGTAAACAGAGAGGTGCGCACATGCTTTGTTCTGTTGCTGCCACTCGCCATATTGTTTGCATCCAGATGAGAAGGCTCAGCTGAATGCAAAATAAACTCTGAAGGTGACAAGAGCATTTTGTGTTGTGCTTCTGCACAGCTTCCCTTCCCTAGGCCTTGGGGCAAACCAAAACTGTACCAAGCTTTGAAAGGGAAATAAAG
The DNA here is from genome assembly GCA_013396835.1 of Psilopogon haemacephalus. Lineage (NCBI taxonomy): Eukaryota > Metazoa > Chordata > Aves > Piciformes > Megalaimidae > Psilopogon > Psilopogon haemacephalus. The sequence continues at coordinate 85,153 of VWZI01013600.1, read as the reverse complement.
TTTTCTTCATTGCTCTCTACCAAGACTTTTTCTCTGATCTGACCTGTTACTGCGAAAATAATAATAATAGGGGACAAAGTCTGTTTTCTGCTCTCCCAGTGCTGTTGTGCTGCCTTGAGGGGAGAGCTGAACTGTACATGCAGGTCCTGACGCCTGGGAAGCACCCCTTCCTCTTTGCTGGAGAAAGCAAATCACCTTGACTTCTGCTCTTTTCCTCTCTTGGCATTGCAGCTGGAGAAGATCTTGGGCAACTTAGTATTAATGATAGACAAGTTTCGTGTTCAGATTCTTCTTTTAATTGAATAGTTTTCAGACAGGCATCTATAATAAGGATATCCTTCTGTAGAAAACAACTGTTTTTTCCCCCAGTACTTCATTCTTTGTCTGCTGGACAGGTTTTCAGTTATTGTTGCATTAATCCTTCCATATTTGCTACAAAAACGTATAATAATTACAATCCTAATCAATAAATCTGTCCTTGCAGTGATGGTACTAGGCTTATTGCTCTGTCTTTAACCTTGTTGGAACTGACAACTTTAAAGATGTAGCCAGTAAATTTTCAAAGCCTTCCTCTTCTAAGTCTTCTAATAGAATTTTTCCCATTATTTCCATGCTAAATTTGTTACTAAAAATAACTTTTAAAAAAACCATACCAGAAAGATGTAACTGGGAAGCATTAATTTATGCTTGAAAGGTGTATTAATAGTTTGGTCTTTAAAGTAAGAACACACCGTGTCCTAGTTTTACAAACAGAGAAAGCAACATATGCCAGATCTGAAAAAGTGGATTTAGCTAATAGTATTCTCACTTTTTCTTTTTTTTCTTTTCTTTCTTTTTTTTTTTTTTTAATGCAAGAGATTATTTCACCTATTTACATATAGCTAGAGGCTAAGGGGGAAAAAAGCATTCATTTTGAGTTAAGTTCAGAGAGTCTGCTTTGCCAAAAATAAAGCCAAACACCTTAACATACAGGCCTTCTCAAAATCTTGGCAGCATCAGGAATTTATTTGAAAGAAAAGGAGCAGGTCTGATTTGTCAGTCTGGCAAGTACCAATGGAAAAGTCCATCATCTACCAACAAACATGAACCTGCACAGTTGGTCCTGCAGCTGTGAATGGTCTGCACAGCATTTCCCCTCCTAGGTACTCAGCCTCTGTTAGTGCCTGAGGCCATGTTGGCTCTGCTCTGTAGTATGGCAGACACAGGAATGCAGAAGTGAAATATACTGCAAAGATGATTTTTCTACATAATATTAAATGCACTCAGCATAAAATTTTACAAGCATATTCTGGACCACCCAAAAGCTGTAGTGATTAATCTAAAAGTCTCCCCTATCCTTTACAGGATTATTTCAAATTGTTCCTTCTTTATGATATACTTTCTACTGTTAAACAAGACCACATGGAGTGTGTTTGCAAAATACATATGTAGTCTAAAGTACACATGCAATCTAAAGGTTTGCTTCTCTCGTTACAGTAGAGCTCCAGACTTAAACTCCTTTTTTCGGGAATTCAGTGGTTAGATGAAGAAACCTCTTCAAAGTTGAAAACAAAGAACTATCAATTAAAAAACCTGAGACTTATATACAGTCTTGGTTTTAATTTACTAGATTGAAATACGCTTAGCTTAGTGGGTACACAGACAGGAATATCTTTACCACTGATTATTTTTGGGCAGAGAATTGGGTAACTTCTGTAGCAATGGCTACAGGACCTTGCTAACCGAACATGTAGAAGTCAACACTGACACAGTTAGCTGTGATGTAAAATGCTTGGAGGCTGGCTTCACAGGACAGGCATTTCCAAAGAGTTCAGCCTCAGCACTCACCGGTTCCCATGTGGGCAGCTAAATGAAGTGATGAAACTTTAAATGCTTTCAGCTCTTGTAGGAGCTAGTAGATGCTGAGTGGATTAAAAAAAAAAGAGCCTGCTTCTAGGTGCTGAAGTCTTTTGAAAAATCCAGTTTTGCCTAGGGTAGCCACGCTGTCTGCTTTGGGACCCTAGAGCAGTGGTGAGAGGGACCAAGTCTGGCAACAGTGATCTGTGAAGATGCCTGCTGAGGCAGGGCTTTTCTGAGTCCCCTGGGGGATGTCCAAAGCACACTGAAGGGTCTTTATATATCTATATCTGTAATATTTCTGCCACAGCACAAAGTTAATTAAATTAATTAAAAATAGAAAGCCAAGGATTATCTGCTCTGGAAATGTCCTCTGTCAGATCATAACACTACATTTACTGTGTGAACGCAGCATCTGCCACAGAAGACTCTTATTCTGAATGGCTTCAAACATCCTCTTCCAGTACACATGAAAGCCAGCACAAATCACAAATGCCTTATATACCCTAGTAATTTTATTTTAAAATGATGCAAACAAAACAATGTGTTAGATTACATTCTGGAACTGTTGTTCAAATGCTTTAGGCCATCACTTCAGCAATAAAGGGAATGCTAAACTGCTGTGGCCAGACTGACTCTAGCTATTTTTGGCACCTCTGGCAGGCTGGAGTGGAGCCGAGGCACCTGGCTGCTGGGGAGCCCTTTAGAAAGCCTGTCCCCCACTGCTGCTGGCTGGCCCCTTGTTCTGGACCTGCAGCTCCCTGTGGGGGTAAAAATATCTCAGTTATTGCAGGAGATTGGCTTTATTCATGACATTAGAGCGTGAGACCATCGGAAAAAAAAGTCAGACACAAAGACTGTCAGACACAAAGACATCAGCAATTACACCCCAAGGTCGGGCAAGTACCAGAGAAGCAGGGCTGTATGGTTTGTCCTATTCTACAAATCTTCCTCAGGCATCAGTACCACCCTACTGCTGGAGGCAGGACAGTAGTTTCAACAAACCAACCATCTGTCCACGAATGCACTGATTTCTCTGACCATGATTCAGGCAGGTGAGTGGAGAGGTCCCTGAATGTCACCTGAATCCCTGGAGAGGCCAGTCTGTCAGACCTGCTCAAAACACCTGGACCCTTCAGATCTCACTTCTTTGGTTGTATGGTACCGTGGTATGATGCAGTGGACTTTCTAAAGACACGGTTACAACTTTTCCCTTTCACCTACACTGACCCTCTCAGTGGTCAGCGGACACTGTTCAAATTCAGAGGTAATTAAGCTCATATTTCCTCCTGGTCAAGTGTTTCATCTGTTGTTTTCATCAGTTGTGGAGACAGAACTTTCTCTTTTGCCATGCAGAGGTAGGTACCTACTGTCTAGAGAAAACTCTGATCCCAACTGGATAAAAATATCTATGACATAATTGCACAAGTTGCAGAGGAAACATCACTATGCCTGGCATTTCCACTAGCCAAGTCTAGGTAGCTCTGTGTGCAGCATAGGAACATTAAATTGCTTTTTGGTACTGAGTGTAATGAAGCCCCAGCAATGTTGTACTAATACATCCATAATTTTGTGACTTTGTAACATCACTGTGCCATACTTTGCAATTTCAGTGGTCTTTTTCTTCAATTTCAGGGACGTATGTAATAAAAGGATACTGTGTCAGACTGATTTGAGTAATAGATATATGATCCTGTCTAGGAGATAAAATTGTGATAATTTTTGAGCATGCTACATCAAGATATTATTTCATGACAGTCCATTGCAGAGATTATGCTACAATCTTTACAAAAAGCAATGGAAAAAGTTTGACTCCCTGCAAATTAACTGTAAACCACACAGAGATAAGTGGGTCTTCTGTAGGTGAAATAAAAAGGAACACAGAAATGATGACTTGAAAGCCTTCTCAGCCTTCTCAGGCTCTTTCATCTTAACTGACATTCTACAAAACAGAAATCTGAAATCTATGATTTATTATCTTAAAAGTTGTAGGATTTGCCTTTAAAAAAAAAAACAACCACCTTTTTCTTAAGATTTGTCAGATTATAAACTTCCATGAGATTCTGTCTTAAGTCCTTTGAGAATTAATAAACAAAACTTTCCAGTTGCAGACAGAGACACATTTTTCACCCTCCCTCTCATTGACTTCTTTTCCATGTTCAGCCTCTACAGAATGAAAGGGAGAAAAAACTGCAGCCAGCAATGTCTGTTTGTGTTCTTATGCCCTTGCCAGCATTTATATGAAGCTTGGTGGAGGAAGATTGAATTTCTTATTACTTCCGTATTTTACTTGATTACTTTCCTAACTTCAGACAAGAAGGTGAGATTCATTTGACTCATGTTTAACTACATAAAACTTGATTTTCTTACAACATTGTTTGCCAAGCTTGTCCCCACGATCCTGTCTTTCCCTAGATGAAGAGAAATATGTGCATATGGTGATTCATCCCCTTCTGAGACTACTGGAATGTACACCATGGGAGTGACATCTTTGCACTGGGTGCAGAAAACAACCTAGATGAGCAGCCCCACTGGTGTCTACATTTTGGATGGCTAAACTTTGGTCTGATTTCTCCTCTCAGTTCAACTTTCCATTTAGAAATATTCAGGGGAGCAGAATACCTGAAAAGAGTGAAATCCTGGTAACAAACACCTCTCTCTCACCCCATTTCCAAGGAAGTGGCCACCATGGTGTTTCTTGCCCCTCAGCATGTTTTTCCTGGCCATGGTGGGCACCATGATATTTTCTGTATTTATCTATACACAAATACAAAATAACATATATTTTAGGTCTGGTCAAATACAGAAAACAAATGAGAAAAAAATTCCATCCAATCAAGGCAAAAACTGCACACTGGGTTACTAGCTGTACTCATTGAATGTTGAATAGCACCTATCAGCTGAAAGTTTGCCACAGAAAATATTTGGTGGATCCTTGAGTATGCAGAATGCATTAGAATGAAATTAGAATTTATTTGCAAGTGATTCAGTGAATGCAGAGATGTCTGCATTTATAATGAGTGGTTTAACAGTCACCACACACATTTATGGTTTACATGGGGCACATATGTCATTTAATTAAAAAAAAAAAGGAAATATGAATTAAGTATACAGATTTGATCAGGCGATGTGCATTTTAGTGAGGTATTGGGACAGATGACAGTTCTCTGTATATTATCCTCGTATATAACTTACAAAGTGGACAAACACAATTACTACTGCTAATAGGACCAGATTCTGCTTCCTCGCAAATGCACAGTGTATACTAAAGCTTAAGAACTTTATGTATGCTTTCCTTGATCTAAGAAGGGATAAGAATAGACCCATATGTATGCTTTCGTGTTCATGTCTGTTAATGAACATACAGATTTTTCTTTGTTGGATTATATAGTACATCCTAGTCCAGTATAGTATGTGTATTACTTTATAATATATCTTCTCTGGCTGTGCAGCTTTTTTGTTCTCATTTTTCTTCTCCATTGACCTTAATGGCAGTGTGTGCAAGTGCCTTCCATACCTGGGCTGGCATTTTCAGGCCAGGGACAACTTTTGGGAAGTCTGGGAAGGCACCTGCTGCCTAATGGCACAATCAGGGCCTAGAGCACAACTGAGCTGCTGTGAGATGAGCATTAGTTCTGTGGTTAGCCTACAATTACATGGCTGGTTTGTGATGGAAACTGCCAGTTACACCAAAGGGTTCTGCAGCCACTTGATAGTGCATTCATGGGGTTAACGTGAAGTTAACATCCTTTATTTCTGAGCATTAACCAGCCTCTCAGTGTTGCTTTGATGGGGTGGATTGCTTAAAGGACATTACATGTCCACAGCATGTCCGTGTTCTGTGTAATCAAACAATGAACAGACTGGAGGGAGGTTATAGGGAGAGACAAAATCCCTGTTGGCACAACTCCACAGAGTCTTTAGAGTTAGACCAGCAGGGGAGCTGACCCCAGCCCTTGCTCAACGATTTGGCAGGTCACCTCACCAATGAATACATTCCTGTGCTTCCAGAGACTTGAATTTGGAACAAGGAGCTATTTCAGTGGGACAACACTGACAATTGTTTAGTTTTTAAAGAGTTACCACATAATGGTAAAATAGTAGCTTGCCTTACTACAAAATCTTGATTTGGTGGTATCTTATGATCTATTAATCTGTGAAAATAAATGTAAACCAAAAGAGAATAAATGTAAACAGTGATTAAACCACAAACATTCCTCAGAGTAAATGACAATATAATTAAACTTCAACTCCACAATGCAGATTCTTTCAGTGCATAACTGAAACTGTGTAAAATGCCTTGACAATACGTTTAACATTAACTTAAAGCAAGCAGTTTTAGGCATCAGGGTCTAATCTTTCTCTTATTGACAGCAGTTTTGCAGGTCCTACAGGCTGTGTCTATACTATGGCTTTTTCATGGTGTGTCTCAAGTATCTAGTCCCAGAGTCTCCCTCTGTGTCCTGGCTCCATGCTGGGAGGAGATGGGGCTTCGTGCCATGCTTTCCAGATGTGAGGTCCCTCCAAACAAAACCCAAGCAGTAGGCAGCATGAGGAGCTGAAGGATGACCCACTGAGAAAGTCAGGGAGAAGGAGCACCAGGGGGGCTGCCTAGCACACCTTGCCACAGGTGGCGTACCTTCCTGGGAACATAAGAGCAACCATAATGTGTTCAAACAGAAGTCCATCTAGCCCTCTTGTCTATTTCTCATATAGGCTGAAAACAAATTCTTGGGAAGAATATTTACAAGAGTCAAGTATGTAGTATTGTCCTTCAAGAATATCCTCCGTGTCTGCAGTCTTCATGTCTGGGGCTTTCAATTTTCTGCTTTCAAATGATGTACTAATATTTCTTCTTTCTGGTTAGCATATGTGCCTGGGAATCAGGATGCCACTAGCTCTTGCTAGAATGAACCTAAGTTTTGGCTTGAGGTCTTCAACTAATGAACAGAAACTCCAAAATTTAAGGAGATTGGATAATAGTTTAAAATTTCCTTCATGTTGCCCTCTGCAAATAGTTTTCCAGATTACTTGACCAAAGAAAATACTTTTAAAGCTCAGACTTCATGTACTTACATTGCCAGGTCCAGGACACCAACACCAAAGGAGCTGCAGTCTTATGCCATTCTCAGGTCAGTGAAGATTACACAAGAGGCTTATCCTATATGCACTGCTGCACATCCAAGACCCGGTTAGGAAGATGTCCCCGGCTAGCTTGTCTGCCTTTTCTTCAGGTGCAGATAATGACTTGAGCCACTATGATGTACATTATGTTTAGTGCTTGGCACAGTAGTTAAGAGAATAGAATAGAATAGAATAGAATAGAATAGAATAGAATAGAATAGAATAGAATAGAATAGGTCACTGATGACAAATAAGACAAGGCAGTAAAAAGAATACCAGACTTCACTGAGGAACTCTACGGACTACATCTACCTCAGCAGCTAAGAAGCTGCAACATCCACAACCAGCACTGCTAATTAAACAGCATCAATTTCATAATACGATGATATAAATGATGAATAAATATGCAAATATAAATAAGTACATACATGAAAAACAATAACTGCTCATAGCAATTCACCATGCTCTGAAATGAGGCTTGTTGGGAAAGCCACACATTTGGGATCTAGCAGGGGGTTACAGGGCTGCCAGGCTGTGATTTCCCAGAGCATTTGACAATGGCCTCTGGAGAGCTGGACGGTCCATGCTAATGACTCTTCTTTGTTGTTTCCAATCACTAAATTACAGCCTCAAGAGTTTTATTAAGTACAGTCTTAGCATAGTGGCTTCTCAGGCTCTTCCCATAGTGAGGAGACGACTCTCTACAAGGAGTCTGTGACTGAGAGTAGCATCTAGGAGACCCTAGCTCATGAAACAAAATAGGCATAAAGTTAAAGACCAAACTGAAAAATTCTGGAAGTCTCCTTAATGCACATGACTGGCATCTAAACAATAGTGGTTTCTCAGAAGTAGGAGCTGGTGGATTTGTGAAGATGATTCTTTCTAAATCCATATGAAGACCCATTTAGCTGAGACAAACAAGAGATGTGTGTATGAGATGAATAAAGGATATACACATTTGGGCTTGGGAGGACATTTAAGCTGAAGTTAAAACTCCTTGGTTTGTCCACAAATGGTTTAAACCTTTTGGTAGCTGATACTCAATGCAACCAGTCAGCATGCATAGCAAACAGCTCTTAGCAAGTGCCAGCTAGCTGAACTCGTTTCACTTCCTTGCTGTTGTCACAGACTTGAGAAATTTCTTATTTTTGGAAATTATCTGACTTTTTAAAAGAAGAACAATTGACAGAGTCAGCCAGGGGACAAGAGTAAGCCAACATATTATGTTAATGTCTTTCAAAATGGAACTGAAAGTCAGGCAAAATTCTCTTTAAAGTTTATGTGACTGGATTTTTTAAAAAACAGTCAGATTATACATCTTCAAGGCACAGACTGAAGCCAAGTTACCAATGCCAGCAATCACATAGGTACAGTTTTGAAGTTCTCATTAAACCCAAGGTAATAAGCAATTCACAAACTCCTGATCTTCAGCCACGGATTAGTAATTCCTGCACCTCTGATCCCACATGATGTGGTCCAGTATCCAAACAGGTTAAAATCACATTGGTGTAATTTACAGAGATGAGCAGTGAATTCTCAGCAAACTTGTACTTTGGAAAATGCTCATGTTTCAGATGCCTTTCTCAATGTGAGCTGATACTTCTTGATGAATCATTCTGTGCATAGCCAGAATCACTGTCTGTGCACTCAGAGCCTGGAAATGGCTGCTTTGGAGGCTTGGCCCAAGATCCCATATACCACAAAGGCTTGCCTTTTCCTCTATTTCATAGAGAAACCGAAATTCTGCTTGGCTGTTTTTCAGCTGATGTGTGCATATAGAGATCTGGATCCTGTTGAGAAAATGAATTTTGAGGAAACTTTAAAGAGACATCTCTTCTAAAGAGATGTTGCAACAGCACAGCGGCTGCGTTGGACACTGTGGGCGGCCAAGGAGCTGCTGCTCGTGCAGCTGTGCTGTCCTTAGCACCACAAAAAGGCTTGTTCTATATTTAGCTCAGAAAGGAGACGACAGGGAATGTGGCTGCTGTGTATGAAATACTGGCTGCACCAGGCAAACTAATTAAGACACTTCATGAGGAGGCAGAAAGAAGTTTAAAGCTGAGAAGAGGCTGCACTTTCTCACATGAGAGGGAATGAATTTGTGGACACAGCTGCATCATGCTGTTAGCACTCAGATACTAAAAGGATAGAAATGGAACTAGAAAAATTTAATAGTGGGGAAATTTGGGGAAATATGCTAGTCTTTCAGAAAAAAAAAAAAAAAAAGGTCTTGGGCTATTTTCCCCCTTCAGAGACCAGATCCCAGATAAGCAGGGTTGCTAGACAGTGTCAAGGTTGCATATCTTATTTTCCCATGGTAATGTCTGCTAAAATCCAGAATAAATTTATGTCATTTAACCAAAACAAATATGTGGGAAAAAAAATCAATCAATTTGATTGAATAGTTACAGATACCATGAGACTGAAAAAACACATACCAACCACACTGTTCTAAACCACAGTTTCAACCACAAGTGGTTTTATCTTCCATTTATAGGAAAGGTCAAGAAAAGTTTGAGTCACCTTTTCATATGCCTAGGAGACAGCTTTTCTTCTCATACTTCCCAGCCACAACATTTGTCTGGATGCCCCAGCAGAGGGACTGCCAAAGGGGAGCTCTGCCTGTCAGTCCATTATGTCTGGGATGTGCTTTGCCCTGGAGTCCACATTTGTAACCTGGACACGCTGCAAAGCTTTTTCCTGTTCTTTGGTGGGGGTGAAAGGTGAAGGATGCAGGAGGATGGGGCACTTACAATCCAGGTTTGGGGGCAGACTTGTTTTTTGACGTGGACAATGATGATGTATGAAAGTGGATTGTACATGATGTGCTGTTGTTTGGGGGAGTTCATAAAGAACTGTACAGAGTATGGGATAAAATTTCTGTTAAATGGCCTCAAAATGCATCTGGGTAAATAACACAGTGTTACTGTTTTGCAGTACCAGAGTATGACAAAGCAGACATTACTTCACACTCCCGCTCAACATTTCTAGTCTTTGTAGGTACCTTAGCCCCAATCAAAGCAGCATCTCTCTGTGCTGCTACTTCATACAAGAAGCATTAAAAATGTGAAACATCCCACCCTAACTGAATTATTGCAATGGGGAAATAGACAGCAACTGTTTAAAATAGAAGGACCAAACAGTTCATTTGATCTCTTCCATTTGTATTAGTTTTAAGTACTAGTTGCCATGACGGTGGAGGAAACTATTTCAAATTGTGTCCTTTTTAGATCTGCAGAATTCTTTTGTATTTCAACAGCACAGAGCACATTAGTTCCAGAGATATTTTGAACATACTTTTGTTTGTAGCTGAGCAGTCCCCAGCTTAAGCTTTGTTTTAGATTGACTAGAGATTTAACTGGATATTTAATTTCTAAGTTATCTTTTACTTTTAAAAAGGACAAATTTAAAAAAATATATAATGATATACAGTATTTTAGTAGTTTTCATTTCTATGCATTGAAAGTATCCATAGAGTAGAATCTACCTTTATAAAATCTGCCAATGAGTGAAAATTTTTCAGTGACTTTTAGCTACTAAAGCAATTTAGTAACTTCATTCATCTATATTTTAAAGCATAACTTACTCCTTTAGGTCTTGCTAAAATGCTGTTCCCAAAAATTTCATTCTAAGTTGTAAATATTCACTCTCTGATGCCTCCAACTTCACATGATCATTATTAGGCTGTTGCTGAGAAATGATCTCTTAAAAGCAGCATACCAAAAATCAGGAAGGAGAGTCAGCAACAGAAAGATCAAAGGTAACAGTGGTGAGGGTACTGGAAAAGAAGGCAGCAAGACAGAAAACAAGGGGATTCAGAGGTCAGCAGAGAGGGAGTGAGCAGGAAATGGAGGTAAGAAACTGAGCAGAGGCATCTGATAGATTCATTGGCTTGCATTTTTTTTAGGTTAATACTTCCTTCAAGGATATTAGCAACCAACCTTCTTTGCCTTGTGTCTTAAACCGGCAGTATGTGTACCTGACAAATGTTGCCTGGTGACTGTGCAAGTCTTAAACATGTGAAAATACCAGTTGGTCCGTAACAGGAATGTAAAAGCATCCAGGAACTAAAGGAGGAAAAACACTTGCTTCACGAAGGAACATCTAGAAAACCCGTGTTGGACATGTTTATAACAAGAACTAACCCTCCGAGGTTATTTTTTCCTTCTCTCATATATGATTATTTCATGAAAATTATTAATCTTTTTGTCAAAAGGGATGTAGTGGAGGTATATCCATGGGCTATTTCGCTGCAAATCTTAAAAGCTGTTTATATTTTAGAGAAATTAGGTTTATTTTAAGAACCAGACTTGAAAGACTGTATTTTATTATAAACTAACAATGAACAAAGGATTGAATAAATAAAGTGAAGGAATATTTTCAAACACAGTAGGCAATTAATTTGCCAAAATTGGTCATCTGGTAGTAGGTAGAAAATGAAAAGTAAGTTTTCAATTTTGCAACATAAACGAGGTTTATGCACATATCATGCATATAGGTAACACATTAAATAGGTGCTAATTACCCTTTATTTGGGAATGTAACTGTTTAATTAAATTTTTTTTTAGAAACTGCTTGGACTGGATCTCATTAAATAGTTTTCCTCTCTTTTCACTGTGGTATACATGGGTCCTCACAGCTGGTCAAGAGGACTTAGTAGGTTTATGCAGTATTTGTTAACCATGTGTAAAGACCTGGTGTAAAATAACAATTAGTAAAAGAGCATAACCTTGATGAAACTACATTGTCATATATTCACCACCCAAAGCACATATAAAATTAATGAAAAGAAGGAGCAATACATAAACCTTAGAGCTACTAGTACTAGTACTAGCTGGATTTAAAATCATGCTTAGCCTGTCATGGGCACACTGGGACCCATAGCTAGGCTAGATTGACCTTTCTTCCATCTCAAACTCTCATATTCTGATAATTGCCTCTTGCTTAACTAATTAATTACTTGTAAGTGACCTTTGTAGGCCATTTACATGTTTGATTCTGATGGGACAAGGCTGCCAGAATCTTCTTGTCCCTCTGTATGCTGTCCCTGTTACCCCAGAGTCTTCCCCTAGTGCCTTCCCCAGAGTCCAAAGTAGTCCCTTGAGATCAAAATCCTGGTGCTGTCTCTGTCTCCAGCACTTGATAATAAGCAAAGTAAAAATGTACAAAGAATGACCCAAACCTTCAATCCTGTGAAAATGTTGTCCTGTTAATTTTGCAAAATGTATTTTGCGTAAGTGTACTTTGATTGGTATCTCTTCTATTGCCTTCCAAAATTTGTTGTTAATAGAAGCCAACAGTAGCTGTTCCACTGCCTTTGACAGCAGGTTGCTGTGAGAACGACTGCTCAGGATGTCTGCTTGTACTTCTAATGTATTGTCACAAAGTCAGCTTTCTTTTAATCCTCTGCAATTACTAGGTCTTCCAAAACTTACTAGAAATTATGATGAATATTAAAGAGATCTTTGTCTGGCCTTTCAAAAAAATCATACATGGGAATTATCTGATTTTTTTAAAAATACATTCAATCTTCATTTAAAATCTGCTGCTTAGTATCCTCTTTAGAAATGTTTTATAGTTGGTATGCAAAATATTTTATCATATATATAAATCTGTCTTTTTCCCAACCACAAGACTAGAAATATTTATTAAGCACTTCTGCCCTCTTGTACTAAAGTCATTGTTAGGATTTCTTTGATTTCAGTTATACTTGAATTTTATTTTGTCCTTAATCTTGTTTTGCTATAGATTTTATCTCATGTCCTGTTTCCTGCCTTATCCACTTCCCAGTGTACCATGCTGTTTGATGTTGTCAACGGTTTTGCTTTTCCATTTGTTTTAATAATTTTGTGACTTTATTACATTTTCCTTCTAAGCTATTATATTTTAAAAGCAAAGCAAAACATTGTCTCTGTCTCTCTCAACTGCAGTTTTTGGCACATGAGGGAGTGTTCTTAAATTCCCGATTAGCATGAGTATTTTTATATCTTTAAAAGAAAATGTGGGCTTGATGACGGAAGTACTGTTTTAAGATTCATAGCCATGTGATTGAACTAGAGAACCAGAATGGCACTCTCTTGCCTTGTCAGCAGTAGCAAAATTTAGGAATACTGCACTGGGATCAAAATATAGGACTGCATATTTCTTTCTCGAGCTTGCATTGTTAACATTACTCTGCAGCTGTTCTAGTAAAGGAGGCTGAGCCCTGTCCAGAAACTTGCATGCTTGCACTGCTTTGAAGTGCAGATTGGAAGCAGTTCTGTTAAATGTTTCAGACATGAAAATTCCTCTGCATGAGCGCATTTCATATCCTAGTTTTATCCCTGTTTCTTTTGCAAATAAATGTTTATAATATTTTTACACTGAAAACAGCATTTGTTACATTTCAAAAAGCAGAATCATTGATCTTAGGAGGCTAGATGTCCACTGCATAGTTTTCCTCAGCCATGCCCCAGTAACAGCTAAAAAGAAAGTCATGACATCAAAGAAAACCAGCAGTTGCCAACTCCAGAATAAATGGAAGAACTAATTTCTGAGCTTCCTGAAATATTAGTTCATAGGCCTTCATATCACAGAATGCTGTGGACGATAAAATTGCAGTCTTGAGAATTCTTGGACATAAATGTCAACAGATGGGTATTAGACAGATGGGTATTCACAGAGATGGGATATCCCAAGGGAGCACCATTTTCTGCTTGCCTCATGTTTATCCTGTTTCTGATCATCCACTGTTGGGCAGTTCTGGAGACTCATGATGGAACAGATGGACTTCTGGTCTGATCCGTGTGGCTGCTCTTTGCAATTAAAGAGTCTGAGTCAATGGAAGAACAGTTTGGACTTGCAGCAAAGGTTGACCTGAATTTGTTTTTTTGTTGAAGTATTTATTATTCTGATAAACTAAGACTGAAATTAAAGAATAAAGGAAACACAATAACTCTTTGCCTAGTTCTTCTTACTGTGGTTTTCTTCCTTTGTTTCATGATGTGGATTCCAGAAAATTAATTGAGCATTAAGACCTAAACAGCATTACTTTTGGGGCTGATTATTGCATGCCTCAGCTGCTGTAATAAGGTATGAGTTAATGACTTTAACCACCTGAAAAGTGCAACAATTTCCCTGTAAATTCAGTGCCTGGAGTTACTTATTGCCTGATCACCTACTCAGTAGACCAGGAGACAGGAGGAAGTGGAAAAGCAGAAAATCAATGCTATTATGTTTAAGAAACATTAAATAAAAATAAGTTTAAAAATAAATCTGGATTCTTGAAGTTCCTGGACATTACTGTCTTCTGTATGACATATCTGGCAGTGAGTCAGCACATTGCACTCACATCTGAAGTTTAGAAGCTGTTTCATAACTAAAGAAAAACCTATGACCAATCTGTAAAGACAGCCAGGCCTGAATCTGGCAGCACCACACATTGCAATATTGGCATTAGATCAGGCGTAACTGGTATAGGAATTGCAATGGAGCTGAATTTTGAGCAGAGTATGTAGAGCAGTGCTATCAGTAACTTTTCCTGCTCAACTCTGTTCGAAGGAAATGAGCAAAACATCTTGTCTGCTTTGAGTGCTTTCCGATACAAGACAGGAAAAAAAGGGTAAACCAAAATTCAGTACTTCTCGTGTTCCTGTCACTCCACCTCTCCTGCACTGAAGGGCTGCAAACTTTCCCTCATATAGACAGCAGCGTCTGCAATATGTTGTACAACCAGCCAGTGAGAGGGCAAGCTGGACAGGGTCATCCCAGAAATATGAGTGACTGAAAAGCTTACTTTTAGATTTCAAACTCTTCTAGAGAAAGATCATCCTTTCATCCATATTTTTATAGTGCTTGGAGCAACGGTCTCTGCTCCTCATTGGGAACTGTGCCTGCTGTAATACTGTCTGTGTTTATTAATAGCAATAACAACAAAAGGAGGAAGTTAATGGAGACAAAGTGAGCTGCAGTAATTTGTATTATTTTCCCAGCTTTGTCACACACTTGCTATGTGACCTTGAAGAAGTTATTTAATCTCTTTCTTTTAAAGTTCCTCCAGAGACAGGATAGCAGTGTTTAGCAAGTGTGGCGGGAGGTTTAATTCAGAAGTACTTGTGAAGCCCACCCATCTCCACAGAGGAGACATGTATGGCACAGATAATCATCCTGGCTGCAAAGGATCTGCAAAGAATGCAAGCAGGTCATCAAAACATAAAGTCTCATGTTGAAAA
This sequence comes from Psilopogon haemacephalus, assembly GCA_013396835.1. Classification (NCBI taxonomy): domain Eukaryota; kingdom Metazoa; phylum Chordata; class Aves; order Piciformes; family Megalaimidae; genus Psilopogon; species Psilopogon haemacephalus. Next base: position 69,983 of record VWZI01013600.1, on the reverse strand, counting down.
ATACCAGGCTGACCCTTTCTGCCACTACTGTACAGTTTGGAGACAGATAAGGTGAAATGAAGGAATTCCTGTCTGAAGCAACATCCCAACAGGAAACATGCCCTTTAAAGAAGCAAAAGAAAAAGCAAACCAAAAACACAGAACCTGCATCAGAGTGAGACATCCTGTCTTGAGTACACAGGCTTCTACTTTTGCCAAGATCCAAAATCTCCTCCCCTTTACATCTGTGGGGTCTCTCTGCCATCAGTGAAGCACTCTTAGCCTTCAGCAAAGGCCGAAATGCCTTGACTCAGGCATTTCCAGCCGTGCCAGGTCCTTCGCAGCCATGCCCAGCCCTTACCTCACTAAAGCAGCTCTTCCAGTGGTGGGTGACTGGTGAGTTCCCAGAAGCTGATGAGGCTGCCAGGACCTCTTATTTCTTAGGTAGGCCTGTGAAGGGAGCTGCCTGATGCTGCGATTTACAGTGTGAGGCTGAATCCTGTCACTTGTTCTATGAGTGAGTGGCATGGTAGTGGCAAGAAACACCATCTCCTCCAGGAAGGGATGGAGCCAGGGTCCTAGCAGTGAGGGATTAAACCACAAATAGACTTGGATATGATACAATCTAAACCTTGTTCTTCCCATAACAAATCTGCAGCTCAGAAGATCTTACTTTAAAGTACTGCAAGGAGATACTGCCCTTCCTTTCTCCTGGCTTGTCCTTGCTGTGAAATCCCTCCATGTGACGCCATGCAAATCTGGCCCACACTTCCTGGCATGTAGAGCTATGCCTTTCCCAATTAACACCTAAATCTTGTCACCACTGTAAATGATATTTTATTGCTTAAAAAAACCAAACAAACAAATTTAAAAAAACCCCAAACCAGAACTGTATGATCCTTTCCGTCAGAGGATCTTGCTTGAAGATACTGCACTGCAAACCATCAGGGAGTCATGGTTCCTCCACAAGAGGTTCCTTCTTTAGAGCCTGAAGAGCAGTCTCTAAACTCCATGTTTCATTTATTGACAGTCTTTTCTTTCAAGTGGGTGGAAGAGCTGCCAGAAATTCTCATATGAAAATGTATATCCAGACAAGTAAAAAAAAGTGTCACTTGACCATAGAAGCAAGTTTTTGCGGTGCATTTTACACAGTTTAGGCTGTTTATTCACTTGCTCCAATCACTGTTAACAAGAACCTGTCTAGATATATGCATTGAACTCCTAGCTCATGAATAAATTAACACTTGGAAGCATTTTTTTTTTTCTCTTTTGTGACCTTCCTTGTCAATCTTTTCTGTATAGTTTTTCAGATTGATGTCTGGATTGGTCTTATTCAGAAATCCAGAGCTGTGCTGATGTATTTATCATATGAAATATGGAAAGCTGAAAAAAGAAACACAAGTGACAACAGCTGTTTGCATACAGTTAAAAACTTTCTGTGTTCTGTTTAGCATTTTCCTGTGTCAAAACCACTGTTTAATAGGAAGGGCTTGACTTTATGCAACAAAACAGTTTCCTCATTTTATAATATTTGGCATGGCTTTCAGAGAAGCAGAATGCATGTCATGGAAGGCGTTTTCAGCTGGAGCATGTCACTGCTGGATGCACTGGAGTTTTGTTACACTGAAATGTATGCTATGTACTGTTGAAATGCTACGAATTTCACTGAGGTGATTTTTTTTTGCTGGAACTTAATCCCTTGGTGACAGTAAACATGGCATATGAGAGAATGCATCTCTAAAGTTACTTGTGCGTCACTACATTACTTCAAACTTGCTAAATATGCATTGTAAAATGGAGGAAGAGAAAGAGCTGCTTTTTTAAAAACGTCTACTTCTAATTTCTGCATTTTTCAGTAGTAACAAACAAGGATGAAATTTCAGGTTTGTGATTTTGGGCAATTAATATACTTAAGCACCGTAGTTGCAGGCATAAATGCCAGACTAGGAATGTGATCTACCAGACAAAAGACTCAAGAGAAATGCATTGATTTATTATCTGCTGGAGTACTTTTCAGGTATTTGAGAAGATGGTTCAAATGAAATGAACAAGCAAAGCCTGCAACTTTTATATGAACAAGATAGCTATTTAGAGAACTCATCCATGATCTCTCAAACTTTATTTGCTAAAGGTGATTTAAAGTGTTCTGTTTATCGTTAGTGAAAAGTAAATAAATTAGAAGTTCAAGACAGAGTGAAAGGTATGTGCACACTGAAAGCTGTCTAAGTGACCAGATCACATAGCTAGATTTCCCTACAAGAGACTGCCTGACCAAAATTGATTAAAGCTGAGAAGTTCCCACTTTATTGAATCTTCTCATGGAAAACTACTTAAACTCTAAATCTTTGTGCCTCTGATATGCAACCATCCTTACTGACTGGAGAATGAAGAGAATGTAAAAACAAGAGCTGAGTAGAAGTAGCTTTTTAAAAATGAAAGAAAGAAGAAATCTTATTCAGTCTTAGGTAAACCAGAATTTCAAAGTTACTCTGTGGATTTTGAAATGAGTGCCCTTTTCTTTCATTCTGAAAGACCTGTTTAGATTCCTCCAACCGTGGTGTTAAACAGATTCCTTCCCTGACCAGAAAATTATTTTCCTATCTCTTTAGAAAAGAGTAAAGTTTCTTTGTTTGGGAACTAGTTGTTTCCATCCTGTTTCAAGGTCTGAAATGTCTTCAAACTCCTGACTTCTCCTGGATCTTCCTTTGGCAGGTTTAATCATTACCTGACTGAGTTTCACAATTAAGTATGTGGGGTTGCGGAAACCATTTGATACCATGAACTTGGGGAGTTTCATTATCTGACTATCACTGTGGTAGAAAACACTGCACAAGATCTAAAATTTAATTTCATGGTCCATTCATTTTTGTTTCACTGCCTGTTTTGTGACACACAGATCTGAAGGTCTGCCCTTCCTTCCTTTCACATAAACATGTGGAAAGACAGCAACATTTGGGTAGACATTTTAAGTCAAACTTTCCAGCATCTGCTGAAAAGCTCAGAAGTAATTGTAGCATGCAGGTGCTTGCCCATCTCAATTATCAAGCAGCAAGTAAGTAGCAGAGGATGGTGGAGCAGATGCTCTGAGAAAGATGTTCACATGAACAACAGAAGGATTTCCCATCCCTTTCCACAGCACATCAGAGAGCAACAAATATAGCCACGATTATACTAATCAATACACATTTAATTAGTGCGACTTCCCACCTGATGCTGACTAATCAGATTAGAGAACTTCTGAAAAAAAAGTTCTTGTCACAAACTAGATGGATATGTTTCCCTCTGGATAGATGCATTGTCCCTTAAACAAGCAGTAATTCAGAGAATGTGGCATACATAATTTTTAATTGATGAAGGTTAGTCCCGGGACACGATTAATTGAAGCTTAGTGCCAACTAATGAATCTGCAGTGCAACAGCCTTGTAGCACTTTGACTTGGAGTTTGTGCTTCTTAACTACCACTTAGCTGTTTCAGTTCACATAATTTGGGTTTATGAATAAGCATGTATTTTCCTTGGGGCTTTTCTAACCCTTTCTTGCTGTGACAAACACAGTAGAATGACTTTTCGGTTACAGTACTTGTGCAGTGTCTTGACTGACGCACTGCTGATTTTCCAAATTCTAATGAGCATTTCTCAGGGTAGTATCACTATCATTATAAAGAATCTGAAATCACTGAAATCTGAGATTAAAGGTGCTAATGGAAAATACTATTAAATGTGTTGTTTTTCTTAAACTCCCGGCTGTTTCTACAAGCTTGTAATTTAAATCCTATTAGCGTTATTTGAAAACATTTCTGTCCAGAAATGTACAACAGTATACAATATTCTTGGACAGTGAAATGTCATTACCACAATTTTCAATTAACTTTAATTAATCAACATTAATATTTTGAATGAAAATTCAAATTACTTAATAGCTGTCTGTTTATTATTTTGCCAAATTCCTATGACTTTTTCCTAGCTCTTTTTGCAAATTCAGTACCTGAAAAAAAAAAAAAAATTCCAAGTGGTAAAACTGATTTTAAAGATACAAGATGTGGTGGGCAGAGTAAGTAAATATCCTTGTTTTGCCCTAAATTGCACTCTGACAGTATAAGGCATGTGCTAACCAGTTAAACTTGCAAGTCTCCACTTGAACATTGTAATCTTTTTTCTGGATTTTGCAGATTTTGCCAATAAGTAAATGAAGTATTCTTTTTTTTTTAAATCTTGTGTGGGCAAAAGCTGGTGGTGATTTGGGCCATGTCACTTGAAAGAATACCCAAATCTTGCACTAGTGTTTTATAAATGCTAACAGAGACACCTGCAACCATCCACCCAGGCTGAGAATTCAAAAGCCAGAGGGAGCCTCCTCATAAGCAGCAGGTGAGAAACTCGAGCTTTGATGAACTGGGCTTCTAAGTTGATCACAACATTATGAATAGAGCCTGAGGATAGAAAGAAAAAAAAAGAACTTAAAAAAAAAATAAATAGGTGCCACTGAACAGATTTAATTGGTGTTTGGCACATCTCTCCTTAGTTTGAAAGCTATACTTAGCTTGTGTGTTAGAAAAACACACATAAAGTGAGTTAATAAATTTATTGTTGCATATGATAGATGTTAGAGATAACTTGTACATATTAGTCATATTCCCTTGTTAAAATGGGATGGATTTGGAATAAAAGTATCTGTCAATAAGTGGAGCCATATGAGTTAAAACTTTACATGTTGTTTGAGATATTTTGGGGTAAGACTGGATTTGAAACCAGTGATTTTTGCTGGAAAGACATGGTAAAGGCGAAGCACAGGCACAGGGAAAAAAATTAGTTATTTTACCTAGTCTTAAGGACCATTTTGAAGGTTGGTAAAGCAGATGTTTAGTCTTGACAGGGTAGGATATCCTAACAGCAATGACTGGTTTCAATTATAAGAGCGTGATTCAGTTAAAATTAGGCCATGAGAAATTGCAGCTGCTTTAAGGATAGCCAACTGCACTCTAGCCCATCTGCCAACCTCCACTGTTTTATTTTGTGGATGAAAAAAAAAAAAAAAGTAAGATAAGAGAAGTTTGAGATAAGAATGACACAGTTCATTTCCTAATCACTCATAGGCAAAGTCACTTCAATGTGGCTGTCATGCTGTGTATTATATCTCTCCTTCCATCATATCCTGAAGTCATCGGTGTGAGGCTCCTCTCACCAGGAGAGGCACAGCTGACCCTATAGGGATGTATACTGCAAGGTATTTGTTCTTTAAGCTGAATATGATTGGTGAGATGGCTGCAGATGTTGTGTAACTGTTACATAATATGGGATGCTCACCCATTCCAAGATATTGGTTATTTTTTTAGTTTGTCTTTTGTTTGGGTCTCGTTTGATTTCTTGTTTTCAGTTTTGTTTGACTTGCTAGGGGTTTTGTTTGGTTTTTTTTTTTTTTTTTGTTTGTTTGTTTGTTTTGGGGTTTTTTTGTGTATATGGAAGATATCCTAGACACTTTATAATAGCCTCATCAAATGGTTTGCACTACAAAGACTCCTTAGTCTTTGTGTGAACCATCGTCAACTATATATTTCAGGAAATACACTGAAAAAGTATGTCAAAGGAAAACTGGTTTTGTGTTTAACATTGCAAGGACAGCGTTTGCACAAGAAGCATTAATGTGATCTACCAAGAACTTGCAAACACTCTGCACTCACTGACAATGCATTGACCCATCTGCTCAGGATCTGCACTGAATCAGTCCTTGCATTTGCCTCTGCCTCTGTAAACAGATATTGTTTTTAAGCCTAGAACTCCAGGAATAGCCATTACTTTTGTAATTTGTATTTAGGTTTGCAAGCTCAGAGTGAGGGGAAAGGCAACTTTTCTACATCTCTATCAGCTTCAGGGACCTTCATAATAATTTCAAGGACTTGCACAGAGTATTGAGTCTTCCTAATGACCATGTCACAAAAATCCCAACCAACCAAAACTCAAATCTACCCACGATACAAAATGCTCTGAAAAGATTTGGGAAGAGGAGGATTTGCCTTACAGCTGGATATCAGAGAACAGTGCTGAAAGGGAAATAGAAAACAGGAGCCACATCGTCATTGGAAGGGCTCAAATAAAAATTTAGAGAAAAGAGTGTCAGAAACTTATATCTATATATGCATAATTTGAAAATGAGAAAGTGGAGGTGCCAGCAACTTATGGAAAACTGTATTTTTCCATAAATTATTGGTGATACTTATTGCAAGAATATTACTAAACATTGTGCACCAAAGTACGCTTCCATATGTACACAGCTATGAGTATGGAGTATACAAAAGAATGCAGGAGGGTGTTGAACACTGGCTGAACATTTTGAGAAGCTGCTCTCCGCAACTGTGATTCTCAGATTTGTGAAAGAGTTTTAGGTGGTCTTTCAGGTTTTCTGACTTCCCTGTAGTCATACCAGTGCCAATGGAGTTGTAGTAGACAGCTGGGTGCTGCTCATCAGGCAAGTACATCCATGGGAGTGTGCACTATTCAATGAAGACAAACTGGTTGAACTCACAACTCATCAACAAAAACCACCTGACCCCCAAAATCCTGGAGGACAAACCTCAAGCAGCTGTTAAGGAGCTAACAACGAGTTTCTATTATGGGTGCTGAACCTGGTCAACCTGACCACACAATCAGGGTTACTGAGTTCTGTGCTGACAGTAAGAATGGAAGGAACTATTACTGTCAACCTGGCAAACGTGGCTGAACATGCCATAGTTAGATTTCTATATACAATTCAAATGCACTTTTTAAACTTCTCCTTCATTAACACCAAATACAAAAACCAGAAGAAACATTTTCAACTACCCTTTTAAGGGCAATTTGACATGAAGGACCAAAAGCATGTCCAGTCTTTAAGAAAAGTGAGGATGTTCTCGAGCAGAGCTTTGCCTGGGGAAGATAAAACATTTCATTATGTTAGAAACAGTATTAAAACAACCAGTTATCAATAAGTTAGACAGAAGACAGCCACAAAGCTGGCGTAGGAAGGATGTGCACTGTTGAGGGACCTCAGGATGCAGCCTCTAGTCTTAATTCAGATGGATACATGAGAGGCAATGCTGTTTACTGTAAACAGTCATACGGTTGTACGGTGGAGCTGCTGTCTGCTGTCTGTTTTGTCTCCAGGTTGTGCAACGTATTTTGTGAACCTCATCAAAATCTCTGGACCATACCTGGTATATCATAAAGACAGACACCCTGAGATGGGGAATACTGGGCTATGATAGCAGGTTTGAGCACTCTGCATGCCTGCCAAGATTTCAAAGGGAAAACAACAGGCAGGCCTTTCAAGCTTCTGCCAGCTCCTGCTCTATCAAGTCATTCTACTTATTTTTCCTTTAGAATATATTCAGCAGCTTTAATAAAGCTCTTATGACAAACAGGTTGAAAGAACCAGGATATTAGAGGAAAGACAACATTAAGCAGGCCCCTCCCTTGTTTCAGTGATGCATCTCAAGTAAATGTATGCAATCTGTGATCTTTTACGTAATTACATGGTGTTCCATTACATACTCTCTCTTTGCAAACTTGTTTTTGTGCTCCTGCAATCCCAGATCCTACCCAAACATTGCCAATCTCATTCCAGGATGTAGCTATAGTTGTAACACTGGAACAGATTGATGTTAAACTTCTATTGATTACTGTAAGGTAATATATTACAAATTATTGATATGACTACAGATGAAAATTAAGCAAAAAAGAAAGTCCTGAGGACAGAGGGGGAAGGAGGGGAAAGCGACTGTTTGGCTGCATACATGTCTGTGCACAGAGTGGGAATCTATTAATTTCCAAGCAACTGAAGTGCTGTTAATGATGAACCCCAGGATTTGTGCTTTGTTTTGAATGAAGATGCCATAAACCAACACAAGAGCAGATTTTTGGGCCGTGTCTCCATGGATACTAATGTTGCATGGGAGGTATAGATTTTTCTAGTTAAAGAAAATTGCATTTCTTTCTAACTAAGTTTAAGCATAAATATGGAAATGCAAGGATCCAGTTCATCAGAGGTACCTTTGTGGTTATAGCACGTATAGCTCCTTGTAGCTCCTGTGCCCAGAGCTCCTGCTGTACTATGAAAACACAGTTCCCCCAACACAGATATTCTTGTGTTGCAAATGTGTGCTTGGTATGTGGATGAGGATTTAGAAATAGCCACAGATACCTGCAGACATTTGAGACAGTGAAATCTCTGTTCAGAACCCTGCAATTATTTACTCTTCAGCTTGGCACAATGTACATGAAAGCTTCAACAAGGAATAATTAATAATGACTGACCTCTCATATTTTAGCATGATTTTTTTCACTCCAGAGTTGCATTTTCAGTGTAAGCAAGATACATCTCAATGGCTAATGAACGAATCCATCCTCCTACTGCTGAAGACACACACACACAGCCTAACTCCCAGCATTGTGCTGTGTTGCTTAAGTTAGTTCATAGACAAAAAGTCATCTTCAGCCATTTGTCTAGAAACAGGATGTGTGAATGCCACAGGGCTCCCCAGGGCACTGGTGGAGCGACAGAGGCCGCACACCACCCACAGCCTGCTAGCAGTGGTGAAGCTGGGAATGGATGCCCCCTTTGGTCTCCACATGCTCAACCCAGGTGATCTGGAGTGTAGAAAGGGGAACTAAGGACCAGTTTAATGAGGCCAAAGCTGATGCTCTAGGGAAATGTTGGTTGTCATCAGGTGACTTTTGCTCATGAGGAAGAGTCCTGGGGTCCTGTACCACAATTCACCCTCAAGAGTGAGTGTATGGAATCTGCTCTTGTAGGGTCTTCTCCACTCTACTCGCCTGGAGGTCAGCAGGAGATATGGCTGCACAGTGGGGCAGGGTGCCACTGATTTGCTAATGGTAATTTGGGTCAGCAACACCTGTGCAAGGACATGAAGTGGGAATGAGACCAAAATAGGCAGCCCTGGTGAGTGTTGGACGCTGCACCCAAGTTCAGTGCTTGGTCTCTGCTGGCAGCCATCTTACCACTCTGTTGAAGTCAGGGTCCAGCATCATCCAAAATCTCCCCCTCACTTGCAAACAAGCTGTCAGTGATGTATTTTTAGTGTGTTGGAGACGGTCTCCTAGCTACAACTTGAAGAGCTCAGCCACGTAGGGGCTGGCAGTCCTCAGCCTGCATAAATGCAAACATCACTGGTGGACCCTGGTGTTCAGGACAAATCCCACCCCAGGCTTGCTGCCCTGACCACCCAACACTTGCCCCTTATCATGGCTTTCAGCGTTTGGTAGAACTGTTATCCAGGTATTCCTGTGGGTTCCTGGAGCACGGCTTGTGTCTGGGGATGTTTACATCCTCTGCTAAGCTAGAAACAGTCTTTTGTTCGAGTATAGAGGTCTACACTCCACATTGCCAGGATAAAAGACTAAATATTGTTTATGTTTTATGTAGTAATCAATCTCACACCTGCCAGAGTCTGGCTTTATGTAAGGATGTGAAAGAGCATTCATTAATTCCTCTTTAAGGGCAAAGCTATTAGAAAGATATTTTAATTTGGGGCATGAATTCAGAATTTCCACTGTTTCTGAAGTTGATTATCTTCCTTACATTGCTATCTGTCTGAAAACCTTTTTTGAATAATAAAATGTCTTCTAAGATTCTCTTTTGTTTTGAAAAAACCTTGGAGATAACTCATCTGGCATCTCCTGGATGTTTCACAGACACTGCATTTTTTTTGTTGGGCTGTTACTAGGATGGCTGGAAGCAGACAGGGTTACCTAAACCTCCAACTTTCTTTGTTCTACTGAAACAGGCAGTGTAACTGCTGCACAGTGCAGAGAACCCATCTACCTCAGTACAAGTCAAGCATAGAGCAGATCAGGCTTTGAGACAGATTGGTTCTTGTTTGTAAGCAAAATGTCTAACTGTGCCATGGGAAAAAGCAAGTTCTTTTCTGTTTTTATTTCCCTCGTATTGTCTTCTTTTTGCTCTTTGGAAATCCAGCACTTGCTCTCTGATATAGTCCACATAGGAACAATGAAACCTGATGTTCAACTTTCAGCCTGAACTTCTTTTGCTGCTGCCATTGTTTGCATTTGTCATTTACAAATTAATCTTGTGCATGCTTAGATCTTATCAATATTTATTAAAGACTGAGGCAAACTCTGAATTTGCAATGTTGCAGAAACATGGGATGGGTGAGGGGTAAGGTACATTTACCTGTGCCATGTGAGACTTTTCTATGAAACAGGCACCACTGTTGTAGCCCAAGGAGTTTCTTTTTCTGGGAAGTTTTTTTTCCCTCTCTGATTTTGCCAAGTAATCTTTGCTCTGCCACTGCAAGGAGTTCTTCATCTTCCAGATAATGACTGCATATCGACAGGTACAATTTATTCAATTCTCTGTGAAAGAAGGAAGAGAAGCCCCCTACAACAAACACTGGACACAGCTATGCACCTTCTAAAGTGGCTGTTCAAAAGCTGGTGAAGGAATATGTTTTGAGATCACGCAGTACAGAATTAGAGAGAGAGTCTTTTTATGTATTTTGTAAGGTTAGGGCTTACTATTTCTAAAAGACAGAAAATAATAAAGGAAATTCCCTTCAGAAAGCTTGTGTACATGATTACAGTAAAGGTCTTGTGTAGGATAAATATGGTTATGTCCTCTTCTTTGAGCTGTTTATTTCTTTTTTTTTGGTGAAAATTAACGGTTATAACTCTTACACTCAAAAAAAATGTGGGTTTGGGGTTTTAAAATTTTTTTTCATATTCAGTGGAGCAATCCTCAGATTTGGTGGGAACTAATCTAAAGAACATAGTAAGTTCATAGTGCTCTGGCCTATCTATTAGCATATCTAATGCTTTAATCTCATATTCCTCCTTTCCTTGAGTAAACCTACCCTTAAGATGTCCTCCATGGAGACATCTGGAATAGGAAGTAGTTTCTCTTGTGACTATGGAGAATTTGAAATCACAGTTTTTGAGATAAATGGAAATTTTCTGTGACACTTAAGTGTCTCTGCCTTTCTCTAGGCAGAAATGATGGATGAATATACTGTAGCTTCCATGAACCAATTTTCAACCAAGCTGAGTCTATCCAAATCACAATGTGTGCACTAAGGTGAAGCAGCACATTACTAGAGTGTCCTGCCCATCTGGGAGCTGCTGTCATCGTCAGTGGTGCCATGTAACGAAGATATATTTGGGAATGCTTGAAGCAAGTGATGAATCATGGGCTGTCGTGTATAATTATATGTCATTGGATAATGTAATGTTGGTGTTGGAGTGCAAGTGGACTGGTAAATCTTTACTGGAATGGATGGGCTGTAAGACTATAAGGGCCAAGAAACCTACTCCTTCCCCTGCAGAAATTTCCTGACTAAGGTTGGAGGTGTCCTTGGGGAGCACACTGCTCTTGCCAGCACACAAGCTGTTACTGCATGGAAGGAGGGGTATGAATTTTTATGGCTTGTACTATGAAGGAAGTAAAGCTAGAAAATCTAACAGTCCCTTCTGGGCTTCAAATCCATGAAAACATATATGATGGCATTAAGACCCTCCTTGCTAACAGCAAAGCCTGTTCCCTTTGGCTCAAATGGCAGCAATCAGTTGCTACTTGCGGGCTGTAATGCATTGTTTACGTGTCTCTAGAGGTATGCAACTGTTGCATTACTGTGCTTTGTTAATTTTCTTTTATTTTCATAATGTCACTTACATATTTTTTTCCTGAATTGCTTTTTCTATAGCTTTAGTAAGTGCTGCCTCTTCTGGGAAATAACTGTTCGAGGCTCAGCCCTTTAAGGTGTTGGGATTTCTGGATGTTGTCCAAGAAACCTCTTAAGAGAATGGTCAGCTTTAGGTGTACAAATAGTCTGGCCTAGGGTGCTCTGTAGAGCATAGTGGCAGCTTTGCCAGAAATCAGTTAATTCAAACCTATAAAATACCATTATTTTGACACCTACTGAAAGTTCCCTGAGAATGTCTTTGAAGTATCAGGGCATTGACAGAGCGCTTGTTGTTACTGGTTAGTTAAGACTCTGAAGTGGTACAGAGAGAGGAAAAAAAAAAGTAATCTGGTTAGATAATTTATAATTCTGTATTCAGATTTTTTTCAGACAGTAAGATTAAAAGCTTAGATTTGCGGTATTTATCTCCTTTTGGACATCCACAGAAATCCACATTCCAGCTAAGAGATAAAAAGATAATAAAAACAAGAAGAGGGGAATAAAGAGTGTTTGAAAAGAAACAGCAGAGCCTGGACTGATGTATTGGAGCTAGAGTCAATGTTAGGAATTTCCATGTAGAATAAGCAAAATAAAATGTCATCTCATGGTTTGAATACTGCCAGATGATTCAATATACTTTTCACAGCATTCTTTTACCATGTGACATTCTCTCATGTTTGTTGAAGTCAGGAAATGAGAAACTGCTTGAAAGGGAAAGGTTAGGCCTCATGTCATTGCATAATATATGCCCGCAGGCTTATTATATTAACAGAGCTGCTTAAGATAATTCAGAATAGAAGATGGAGTTCATTTCTACCACAGTACATTTTCACTGTGATCTGCTGACAGAAATCAGTGTATCATACACTTGTTAAATTAAGACTTATGAGGAATAAAGCCAATGAGGAAATAACATATATATATATATATATTTTTTTTTTTTTTCCTCAGGAAAGCTGATCTTTGAACAAAAAGTTTTAGCTTGAATCAGGATTTTAAAAAAAATCAAATTCTTACACATGCTATTTCAGGAATAAATATTGATTTAACTAAAATAATGTATGTCAATATTTGTAGACTTTTCATTTATATTATGACTCTCATTCTTAGAATTAGTTTGAAGTTCTGAAAGATTATTTGTATCAAGTATGTCCATTTAATTAAAAATGTTGAAATCAGACACATTGATAATTTGTTAAGCATAAGCTTTGGGATCAAGTAATCTGAAAAAAATTACTATTTGCAACAGACGTTTTTCTTTTCAAAGCACAGGTATTTCCTAAAGGAAAAATATTTTGTCAAAAAATCTCTCAGCCACCCATAATGATGAATTAAGCAATACATGTTTTGTTTGCTGTTTACTTTCTCTGTAATTTCTGAAACTTTAAGGAAACTATTAAAGTACAGGTAGAGAGGATTGCCTGTTCTGCTTGCACTCATAAAACTCAAATATTGTGGTCTGATCTGATGTCTACCTAGTTCAGATGTTTGATGTTCTTCTGCCTGCCATATTAGAGTCTCCGTTCATGACCAGAGGTACATCCAAGGCATTAATGTATCAGTATCATACATAGTCTGGCATGTATGTGGAAGGTCCTCAGTGAAGAAGAAAGAATTGATCACTAGCTACATTTCTTCAATTCAGATGCTTGATTGTCACTTATCTCGTGAAATTTGGTTAGTTCTGGTTGGTATAAAAAAAATCGTATCTCTCATAAACACAGTTTTGACATTTTTGGTTATCTCTTATTTTAGCACTCTTCTGACCCCCATGTCATTTGCATTAAGACGCAATTCAAGCATTAAACAATTAACTTGCAGTTTACAAGAGGAACACAGTCTCTACTGTTAGAAAATACGAGTTGGAAAATAGCAATGCATTGTAAGTGAAGATCTTAATGGGATTTTAAAATCTGCAGAGTCTGGATTAACGCATTTTTTTTTTTTTTGCAATTAATTTTTAAACAAATCCTGCTAGTACGTTCATTCATTCACCTTGCTGACATATTGGAGTTGCTGTAGCTTGCTTGTGGCTCGTTTTTTTTCTGCAGTTGGCAACCATCACCTGCAAGTGCTGATGCCCAGTGGGGGCCTATGCACTCCATGCACACAGGCACCCCTGCCCTTTCCCATCATCCTACCTAGGGAGGTGGCTTGGATATTCTCCACAATGGGATCATGTATCTCACTCTTCTTCTGAAATTCTCCCTGTGCCACCCCCAGATCCTGCAAGAGAGCTGGGCACAGGGGAGCTGCACCGGGTCCCACCTTTGGGATTTCACAGCTCTCAACATGCTACAGGACAGTCCCCAGAAATATAATGAATGTGGTCTGACAAATAATGCTTAAAAAGATCTATACTTCATTGTGTGCTTTACTCAGCAATCTTTCTCCTTTGCTTCAGGATAACCCATTAGCACTGGTAGAGGACAAGCAAGAAGATCAGACTCGCAGATGGGGATTCTATTAGCCTGTACTGATCCAGTTTATTTTTCCACCTCTTTTCTATTGCATTATTCACATCTATGCAAATGTTCTATTCTGTATTACTGCATTCATCACATCTTTACTGCAATTTGGCAAGGATGTGCAGTGCACTTATATTTTCCATACCGATATGAAAAACTATCTGTATGCTGACAAGCTAGGCCAACTGCTATCAATGTAAAGGCCAATCCATAAGGCAAGAAGACTAACATGAGGTTTTTCTAAGAGCATTTTTGTTCAACATGCTCCATTTTTTGCCTCAGGGGGACCTGGAAATGTGCAGTTACAGTCCCATATCTCTTCTTTTACAGAGTAATAGCTGCTGATTGGAGCAGGACACGTAGCTTCCTTCTCAGTTTTTTGCTCTCCTACAGGATTAGGACAGTTTCAGGCTTTACACAGCCTTCATATATTTCAATCCTTCAAATAGGTGAAAGGAGAGAAGGAGCCATCGTAGACTGTGGTTATCTTTGCAACCTTCATTCCAAATACCAGAAAAGACAGCAAAATCCAAAATAATCCAAAATGAGGATTAAAAATGCTTCGCTAAAAATCAGAATGACCATAACACATTGCATTTGACAGAGATGACAGAAAAATTAAGGGACTTTCAAAGCTATAAAGTATTACCTCATTACCATGATCTTTTGACCATAAAAGAAGAAGGGGTGTGTGAATCTGCTGCATCCAGTCTGTCCTCTGTTAGCTGTCCACGGATTTATGCAAGCATATAAATTACTCAGAATCAGAGGCCTGTCTATCATATGGCCTCTACTCAGCAAGACAAATAAGTACATGCCTAATTTTAAGCAGATGAGCTGCTCCAAGAGAAAGGGCTTTTGTGAAAAATTATAAGGAAACATTTTCTACAAGGAATTGAAACATATACATTGCTTCCAGATGAGTTTCCTTGCAGAATTCAAACATTCTGACTTCCGAATATGCTGATATACAATACTGCATCCTAACCAGACATAACACAGTTGGGTTTCAGCAGAAATATGGAATACCTAAACTATGGTACAACCATTGTCTCAGGATGAAAAAAGCTGTACATGCTCACAGGCTTCTAAAGCTGCTGTTCTGGAGAGCAGCAAAGTTGTTGTGGGAACACAATTTATTGAGTTTTCCAAAGCATTTTCTTCTTCAGTGCATGCTTCAAAAAATGCCTTTTGAGTATTCCTGTCAAAGTCTTGTATTAAAATTTTATTTCTCCTGTAAAAGGCAATAATTCAAGCAGCAACCCACGGACATTGCCTTATAAATGGCATTGTGAAAATACATAGACCATCCTCCTTTCCTCAGATCAGGGATGCTAAGGACAACAGCTGCTGCCTTTCTAGCTTGGGGAACAGGTGTTTGACCACCTACAAGCAGGATGTTTTCTCCTTGTATGAAAATCATGCAGGTTTACTCAGCAATGCCAGAGAAGCAAAGCAATGCAATAGTCCAAAAATTAAAATTCTGACAATCTTCCTCTTATTGCATAATTTGGTTCAGCGCCATGGAAAAATACATCTAACTAATAAAAATGGAACAAAGAGTTTTGCCCTTGTATGTGTTGTTGAGGTTATATGAAGCCACATTTCTTGTTCTGCTGTTTATGACATTCTGGAAAAGTCTATATGGTGAATAATTAACTTGGGAAATCTTGGAAACTTAGTATCTCTGGAGAAATGCAAATGCCTCTGAGCTTCCTCCCAGTTCAAAGGATTATAAGGAAATCACTGGAGTAGGTCCACTAACTGAGCAGTATTGCCCAAAACCCTTGATTCTGAGTAGCATAAAGATATTTGGCAAAAAAAATTGGCTTTTAATGAAAGTGGTTAAAAACTTATGACAAGGAAACAGTAAATTAAATATCCTGCCTCAGTAAAACAGTAGGAACTGACAGGAAGAAATGCAAGAGACCCAAAGGAATGGATAGAAGCAGAGCCCAAGAGTTGGAGCAATGAAAAATAAAGTGCTTTGTATGGGTACTGGAACTGGTTCCTCTGTGGCACTGACTGAGGCTTATGAAGAGTGTGCGATGTCTGGCTACTACTCCAAGCAGAAATGACAAAGGGTCGGTCATGAAAAGGATGGTTTCAATGCAAACCCTACAGACCAGGTTTTATTTTTATTACTTTTGCTTTAATCTCACTTCTCCCTCTCCCTCCTTTCCTCTCCATCTTCCTCTTTCCCTCCATCTTCCTCCTTTCCTCTCCATCTCTTTCTTTTCCCCCCCTTCATCCTCTTTTCATCTTCACCTCCACCCTTTTCCTCTTCACCTCCACCCTTTTCCTCTTCATCCTTTTCCTAACCATCTCCCTCCTTTCAGCACAATCTCCTCTTTTCCACAATATCTGCCCCGTTCCCACCTCACACAGGATTTCCCCCTTTATTTTCCCCCAAATCCCAGAGCACCTAGGTTCTGTTGCAGCCTCCTTCCACCCCAGTTGTGACCACTTTCCTTCCCTGCTCACTTGCTTGTTTAATATGCCCCAGGAAAGGCAGAAACTCCAAATTTGCTGAGCTGGGCAAAGGGATCCTCCTGCCATCATCACTGGTGAGTCCCCATGATGCACACTGGGTGAATGGGAGTGGGATCTAAAGACTAGGGAGCCCGGTGGCCCCCCTGGTTAGACAAGAATAGGCTTGTTGATTGCTCTAACATCAACCATGGCTAGACCTCCTTACTTATGGTGAGCTCCTCTCTATTTAGCTCTTTCTTTCATCTCACTTGTAAAAATGGCAGGAATAAGCCTGTGCAACATTTTGAGAAGAATTGAGTTAACATGGAGGAAATGTCTGAGAATCTCTAACAAGGAAAATGGAACAAAACACAAATCTCATTGACACTCCTATGTCAGACTGGCTAAAAGTCTGTCTTGTTTTGTAACTAAGTTAAAACTAGCTTTATTCAGTAGGAGATGAAATCCTGACTGTTAAGCCAGGTCAGGGCACTAGGTGACCATGATGGGGTTTAGGATTTCATTTGATTAGACTGCTTGTCAGCCAGAGCTTTTACAAATTGTTATCCCAAACCATGTGTGTTTCTGCTTCAAACTGTACTCATTTTCACATGGGCTAAACAATCTCCTTTCACACCATTATGACTGCAAGCTGCAACTCTTCAGATGCTCTGTAGGTTACTTGGAAAACATACTGATTTGTTCCCAGATGGATAAAGGTATAAAGCTACTTGCAGTAGTCATAGCTCAAAGTCTGTAAGTCTGTTTTTCAGCACTCCTATACACCCCGTAAGACTCAGAGGTGTTTGACTTAAAATTCCAAAGGAGTAACAACAGCGACAACAACAAATTTTAGGTGCTTGTTGAAGACAGCTGGACAAGATCTTCTCCTGGCAGTAGCCTGGATGAAGACTCTTGCCTAAATTCAGGCTGGTATATGAAATGCCATCGCCCTTGTAAGAGATTGTTCTTCTCTTCAGGGTGAGGCTTGTTCTAAAGGGCCTAGTAACAACAGCCTGATCTTATGTAGGGTAATTCTGATGGTTCATTCAACTATCTTCCAATTGCGTTTTTCCACTGAGAATGTCCATGTGGCCAATAGAGGAATCCAGCATAGCTTGTAATTGGTGTGTTCACAGCACACTGCCCCAGACACCATGTATCCAGGGAGATCAATCTGTGGGGGAAAGCCATCCTGTAAAGGAAGATAGGAACATGATAAACTTGGGTCCAACTTTAATTAAGCATTTTTGAAAGACAAATGAAGCTTCGTGTTTCATTCTCTGCTTCCATGTATCACAACAGTATTTCTTTTTCTTGCTCCTTCCCTCCCTTATTCTGCAATTTAACATACACTTATATTCTGTCTCTAAATTTATTGGGTCTTATACATGTGTGAAATATAATTAATTTATCTTCTAAAATAAGGAAGTTGGATATCTGGAGTATGATTACAGAGAACAAGTCTGTTCACTACAGCAGAAAACTCTCTTAGTGGCAACAAATGCCAGCAGGACACTGTAGTGCATCAACAAGGGTATCCACAGCAGTCATTGTCCTACTCAGTGCTGGTCAGAACGCGCCTGGAGCACTGCCTGCAATTTTGGTCCCTGCTGCACAAAAAAAAAAAAGTGGATATGGATAGGCTGGAAAGTGTCCATAGAATGGCCACGAGAATGGTCAGAAGACTGGAAACCTTGCCATGTGAGGAGAGGCTGAGAGAGATGGCTTTGTGCAGCCGGGAGAAGAGAAGGCTGGGGGGAGACCTTACTCTCATGGACTAGTATGTAAGGGTGGCTACCAAAACGATGGAGACTCTCTTTTTACATAGAGTCCCACGGAAAAGACAAGGGCTGATGGGGAGAAATTACTGCTGGAGACATTCCCATTGCAATTCAGCAGAAAATGTTTCCCCATGAGCACACACAGACACAGGAATCCTCTCCCAAGAGAGGCAGTGGAGTCCTCTACACAGGACAGTTTTAAGACTCAGCTTGACAGGGAACCTGGGTCATCTCATTTTGGCTCTGCTATTGCCTAGAAAAGATGGACCAGATGATCCTTGGGGTCCTTTCCAGCCTGTCATTTTGTGACTCTATGTGTATGTGAAGAGTGGTGGAGCTGCTTTCACATTTTCTAGCTTAGAAGGAGAGGAGTTCACAAAAGACCCTTAGCTCTTTATTTTGGGAACTGAAAGATAAAAATAGACCATATGCTTAGTGCAGACAATACCAGTGTTTCATGAAAAGGCTGTAAACCTTTCAGAATTTGCTGAGGAAATTAGCAGGAAATGAAAAAAACCTCCTCCAGTTCTATTTTTACCTTTCATTACATTGTATAATATTCAGTTTTAGTACAAAGAATTCATGACTTAAGTATTGAAAAGGGTGGTTCTTGAAAAATCAAGGAAAAAAGCTTTTGCAAGAGCAGAATATTTGAAAGAACACTTTCATGTAGGTGCAGGTGCTCAGAGGAGCTTTTTGTTTCACACAATTAATTCTGTAAAGATCTTAGCCACTTTGCTTTTAACATCCAGCATTGAAAGCCAAAGTTGTGGTTCAATGTAAAGCTGATCCAATGGTCCTTATAAAGAAAAATGCATTAATTTTCATTGTTAGCAATATCTACCAGATACACTTTTTGTCTGGATTGGTGTTAGTGCTTCAGAAGTATTATCACACTTCTAGCAATCATGCAGCTGAAAATAAATGAGAGTTGAGACTTCAAGATCATGGAGCAGATCCTTCTGAAGGCTCTGCTAAGGCAAATGGAAAACAAAGCAAAGGTCATTGGTGGTAACCAGCATGGCTTCACCAAGGGCAAATCATGCCTAACAAATTTAGTGGCTTTTTATGATGAAGTCACAGCAACAGTGGACAAAGGAAGGGCAACTGATGTCATCTACCTAGACCTGAGTAAGGACTTTGACTCTGTCCCACATAACATCCTGGTCACCAAACTGGAAAAACACAAACTTGATGGGTGGACAACTCACTGGATAAGGAATTGGCTGGATGGTCACACACAGAGAGTGGTGATCAAGGGCACAATGTCCACCTGGAGACCAGTGACAAGTGGCGTCCCTCAGGGGTCAGTGCTGGGACCAGTGCTGTTTAACATCTTTGTCAGTGACATGGACAGAGGCACTGAGTGCACCCTCAGCAAGTTTGCAGATGACACCAAGCTGTGTGGCACAGTTGACTTGCTAGAGGGCAGGGATCCATCCAGAGGGACCTGGACAGGCTGGAAAGGTGGGCCCAGGCTAACCTCATGAAATTCACCAAGGCCAAGTGTAAGGTCCTGCACCTGGGTCAGTGCAATCTGAAGCACAACTCCAGGCAGAGTGGCAAATGGCTGAGGAAGAGGACCTGGGAGTCGGGGTGGATGAGAAGCTCAACATGAGCCGACAGCGTGCACATGTGGCCCAGACAGCCAAATGTGTCCTGGGCTGCATTAAGAGAAGCATTACCAGCAGGGCAAGGGAGGTGATTCTCCCCCTTTACTCTGCTCTCATCAGA
>VWZI01013600.1:10061-49781 GCA_013396835.1 Psilopogon haemacephalus | reverse complement strand
TTGGGGCTCTTCAGCCTGGAGAAGAGAAGGCTTTGAAGAGACCTTATAGTGGCCTTCCAGTATCTGAAGGGGGCCTACAGGAAGGCTGGGGAGGGACTGTTCACAAGGTCTTGTAATGACAGGATGAGGGGGAATGGGTTTAAACTGGCAAAGGGGAGATTTAAATGGGATGTTAGGACGAAGTACTTCACGGTGAGGGTGGTGAGACACTGGAACAGGTGTGACTGCTCCCTCCCTGGAGGTGTTCAAGGCCAGGTTGGATGAGGCCTTGAGTGACCTGTTCTAGAGGGAGGTGTCCCTGCCTATGGCGGGGGGTTGGAACTGGATGATCTTTGAGGTCCCTTCCAACCTAAACCATTCTATGATATATGAAGTGTGGAGGCCTTATTGTCTAAAGTAGTCTCCTCACCCCAACCCCGTGAACTGGTCTGACATGTGCTATCTGTGACTCAACACTGTCTCTGACTGAAATAAACACTGTTCTTCTAGAAGATAAATCAGAGGAAAATGGCAGCTGAGAAGACTTTTCTTGAGGGTGAGACTTGCATCTGCTCAGTGTGACACTTTTCTCTTGACTGCTATTTTGAATGGCCATCTGGTGTGAGTCTGTTCCAGTCACATACACATGCTGAGTGGTCTCTCCATCTACCTCTAGCACTTTGGAGGCAGAGGCTCCACAGGCCAGTGTAGATACGATCTGGGAAGCAAGCCCAACCATATTGCAGTTGAACATCACTGCATCTCCAAAGCAGCCAAGAGAATTGGCTGAAGAAGCAGTTTTCAAGACACCAGATGCTGTTGCAAACCAGCCATGCAAAGCCTGTTGTTTTCTTTTTGAGTGCTTGTTTCCATTCTTCTGCAGTAGGTAAATGCAGAGACACATGACCAAAGTCAGCTGTAACTCAGCTCATTGAGAAATGTAGGTACTGTGGTTTTGTTTTTAATAAACAGGGCGTTTCTTTTTTATGACAAACATGAAGCCTTTCTCTATGTTTTGATGCTTGCCTCCTCCTTTCCTGAAATCCCTGGGGGAAAGAGGTAACAAAAGTTTTTAATTCTTGTAGCAATATCTTTTTGGCTTCAGAGCAGGAGATTCCCAGTTTAAAAGCTGTCTTTGTGTCACAATTCTCTTCTTCTAGTTTCTCCACTCTTGTTTTAGTCCACCACTTCTTTCATCACTCTCTCTCATGTCCCCACTGTACAACTCCCTGTTTGCCACTTTTTCTTTAAATAGTACCTTGTACCACTACAGTACAATGTACATCACACCACTGTTCTTCTGGATCTTTGTAAATGTGGAATGGGCTTGGATATAATTCCATCTATTTTTAAAAACCCATCCTCATCAAACCAGGGAGTAGTTGCTATTGATGTGTAATATGTTCTTCATCTTTTTCCTAATACTGCACCCAAATACTTTGGCAGCTTGCAAACACTTAGTGCTTGTTTTGGAATGTCTTTGATCACTGAACTGGGGCCAGGACATGACATACTCAGCTAAGCTGTACCTTCTGCTGTTGCCTTTGCTGCATACACAGTGTCGTCTTAAAGTTTGGTTTGGTTATGTTGCCCTGAAGCTGTTGAGAACCTCAATTCTTTGATAGTAACCACCAGTGATGGGGGGAAAAGAGGAGAAACAATCCATTTTCTATTAAACACATCTTCAAGTTCTTGGTATTGCACAATAGATTACAATCCATGATTTCATAGCTTATGAAACATCTTGGAGCAATAGCTTCAGTTGTGTACTCCAGCTTGGTTAGTGTATGTGAGATCAGAAGCGCAGCAGATCAAGCTACAGGTTGAACACAGAATGGACAGTTAAATACTGTTTTACCACTACTGGTTTCTCTGCCAGCTTCATTGAACAGCTTCAATCTATATTACTCAGAAGAACAGCATATGCATCAAATGAGCTTTTGTGGTTTGGGAATTGATTCCCTGGTTTCTCAAATCTTCTTAATCAGATACATATTTCTTATATTATTCTATATTTTAACCCCATTAAAATGAGGTTAAGCTGACTTATTTCAAATTTTATTAATGTGAAAGAAAAAAAAATCACAATTTTTATAATTAAGAACTGCTTAATATGAAGTTAGGTGAAATAGTTAATTATGCATAAGCTATTTTTAAAGTGTTATGCTTCAGCTTTCCTTAAATAGTTCCTTTCTCAATAAAATTAATGCATACAATCCCTATGACTTTATAATAAATTTTATTTTTATTTCCCCAGTAAACTATGGTAAATTATATTTTTCTTTTCTGCTGTAGCATGTTTTTTTTTCCTAGTGTGTAGCATTTCCAAATGAATGTAGCAGAGCAATCAGTGGATCTTTAGAAAATACACAAAGGACTAAAACAAACATCAATGAGCCATAGGCCTGTTGGTCTATTTCCTGTTCCACGAGGTATTTTTAGCACTCATCAAGCTTTCAAAAGTTAATTGGAAGTCTTGAGTATTTCCCTAATTTTGAATTTCATTCTCCTGATGCAATGAGAACCTAACATTGAGAAACAGAAACTCTACTCGGCTTAGCACAGTGGGTTATTCAAATGTATATGTTGAAGTATGTAAACTCTCAACCCTGTGGTATTCAGAATCAGTTTTCTTTTAAAGTGACTGCAAACTAGAAACTAAACAGATGCATACACATGCAGTACAAGATGCAGCAGTTCTGAGAGTGGAAGGCTGTTGGATTCAGTTTTGCTGTGGTGACATTCAGACCTGCAGCTGATGTTAACTGTATCCTTAAACTACTAAAGGTAACTAATAGCAGCAGTATGGTCTCAAAGGATGCTGGTCAGATCCTCTTTAGCCTGGGACACAGTTCTGGAGCCTGGTTTGAAATCTGGGCATAATGTACTCCTCCACTGAACCCCATTATCCAGTTCCTGCTTTCTCCCTTGTTCCCTCCACCACTTTCCCTTTCCTTCCAGTACTGCTTGTAAATCCTTCTGATAGGAGGCAGCTTCTTTCTTTTCTTTCAGAAAGGTAGAAGCCGCCAGGAAAAACAGTGCAAGCACAGGAGAGAGTTTCCTGACGTGTTTTTTATTGCTGGGTCACACATGCTGGAGTGCCTGCAAGAGTAATTGCAAGGGAACAAATTCTTATGTCTTTCCACTGCGTAATGAAGCACACTAAATAGATAACATTCCAAGGGAAACGCAAGAGGCAACCACTAAAACGTGATCTATTATCAGGGGCAAGCTGAGAATTTTCATTATTTTTTAAACAAATTTGGGCACATTTCCCAAAGAGTGGCTAAAGGTTAATTCTTAATGCCAAGGTCTTATACACACAACCTGACATATTTCAGATCTCAAACCCAAATCAGTAGGACATTGGAACTTCCCTGATAAATGTTGTTGGCTTTCATACGTGTAATATAACATCTCCTTAATGTCATTCTGAAAAATGAGTGATCCCTTTCAATTGAAACTTTCAAATAAAATTCAGCCTATGGCAAATGGCTTTAGGCTCTGCTCTAAATAACTAACAATTAAAGCTGCACAAAAGGCTAAAAATTTAAGCCATGAATTTAAAATCCTTGTAGCTACATTTTCTGATTGACTGGTTGATATAAAGAAAGAAGAGTAAGTTGATGTAGTTACTCACCTTAGATTTTTCATCTTCTCACACAATTAATCTTCTTTTGGTGACTTAATTCAAAGTACCTACTTAAAATAGCCTTCAACTGCTGAGTTGCAACAAATTCCCGTGCTTTTGCCTGATAATCTGTAGATGTGACTTAAACAATCTCAGTCATGCCTAGTACATCTGTAAAAAGGAAATGCTTGAGAAGTTTAGACATTTAAAAATTATAGTTTATTCAGGTTGCTGAGAGTTAAAAACTCCATAATCTTGCAGAAGACCATGACTGCATTCTTCACTTTATTTTTGGAAGGCAGCATAAGAAAAAGAGTAGTAGAACAGGTCATCATCTGAAGAGTAAAAATTACATTGATCTGAAATATTTGACATGTAACAAAGATGACCTAAGCCATTGGATAACAAGACACCAGCAAGAATAAGAATTAAAATCAGGAACAAGCTGTAAGCGGCATGTGAATTTACAAGAGCACTCCCCAGTGTGAGTCTCTTCCAAGCAGATGAAGAAGAGCTTTAACTCTTCATCAGAGATCACCAACAGAGAGAACAATGCCCAAAGCCTCTCAACTTCACTAGGATACCTTGCCAGAAATGCTTAAATTAGATGTTTGTACCAAAGTACTTGTGAGGTACCTACTTGTAGTTTCTAGTCAGTAATGGTGCTTAGTCACACTTTTTGGTACATTTTTACTTAAGAGATTTCAAGAACAGCAAAGTGGTGTTTTTTACCCCCTATGAATTCCGGCATTGATTGTATTTTCACACTTTGTCATTTTGAAATAGTAGTGCACAGCAACTCCTACTTGCTTTATCAGCTGTCAGAGAGTCTTTGACAACAGGAACAGAAAGACTATGACACATACTGGAAATTTAGATTACTGTGCAAAGCTGTCTGGATTTTAAAGGATTCCTGTGAGAAGGAAAATATGCCCTTTCCTATCCTTCTGTTCCCTCTGTTTCCTCCTTACTGTCCTAATCTCTCCATCTCTACTGCTGTTAATCAGAACTGATCTCCTCACCCTGGAGTGTGTAGTGGTACTGTGATACTGCTCATGACAGTTGCTGCCTGAGAACTGCGAAGTTTGTGGAGATAATCATTGAGAACACGCAGATCACACAACCTATAAGAAAAAAAACTGAGAACTGTGGAGATCCATACGCATGTCTAGGTGATCAAACAACCTATCATATGAAATTTCTTACAGGCTGATTTTCTTCCCAAGTTTTGTCATTTCATATATAAGACCTTCAACTGATTGATAAACTCAACAGTTTTCAGACACTTCTGAATCATAGAATCAGACAGGGTTGGAAGGGACCACAACGATCACCTAGTTCCAAGCCCCCTGCCATGGACAGGGACACCCTACCCTAGATCAGGCTGGCCAGAGCCTCATCCAGCCTGACCTTAAACACCTCCAGTGAAGAGGCCCCAACCACCTCCCTGGGCAACCCGTTCCAGGGTCTCACCACTCTCACAGGGAAGAACTTCCAATCTGAATCTCCCCACCTCCAGCTTTGCTTCATTCCCCCTAGTCCTGTCACTACCTGATAGCCTAAAAAGTCCCTCCCCAGCTGTAGGCCCCCCTCAGATACTGGAAGGCCACAATAAGGTCACCTCGGAGCCTCTTCTTCTCCAAACAGCCCCAACTCTTTCAGTCTATCCTCACAGGAGAGGTGCTCCAACCCTCTGATCATCCTCATGGCCCTTCTCTGGACATGCTCCAGCAAGTCCACATCCCTCTTGTAATAGTGGCTCCAGAACTGGACGCAGTACTCCAGGTGGAGTCTTAACAGGGTGGAGTAGAGGGGGAGAATCACCTCTCTTGACCTGCTGGCCACACTTCTCCTGATGCAGCCCAGGATCTGGTTGGCATTGTCCATTGGTTCTGCATTGTCCAAATCCAACATAACTGACATCAGCACAAAGTTAGGTATCTTTAGTGGCAATGTGCTAAACAGCTCATTTTTAGATGCCAAAGAGCAATGCATCCAATAGATGACAAATAGTTTTTTGGCATAAATATGCAACAATAAGAATAAAAATGGCCTACAATCTTGAAAAGCTGAAGATGTATCTGCCAGTGTATGGAGTGCATGTAGGCAAAGGGCCTTCCTCTGTCCAGCTGGTGCTTTGATGACTGTGAAATCTACAGAAAGATGAGTTTAGTAGCACTTACCATGTCCTTATTTTACTGAAGCAGCAACTTTAGAGGTCAGTAACTTCAAGGACCCTACCTAATGCTCTTAGTAATGTCTGATGTCAGTTACATAGGCCACCAACAGGCAAAGCATAACATTATAGAATATTTTAAATTGGAAAAGACCTTTCAGCTCATGGAGCCCAACAGTCAAAGATAAGACATACAAGCACTTTTGTAGAATACCAACACAACAAAAGTGATGCACATTAATCCTACCTTCCAGGTTTATCTATTTCTTCCCTGTTATAACTGCTGACTGTATTGTCATGCCAAACTATCAGAGTATACTCAACACCTTGTGGTGACAAGTTTAACATGTTACATCTTATTCTTCCATTTTGTATGTAAACAAATGTAGTACTTAGATTCAGCAACAAAATTCTTCATCGATAACTTTCTTTATTCATTAATGTGTTTGCTTGTTTACTTTTTATTTTTATTTGCTAGTGGGGATTACATTCTCCATAAACTTCCACTGTGCTTGAAGACAATAATTGCACTGTTTGACTTGCATGCTATATTTTTACAGTGGACTGTGAGGCTGATACACTGCAAGAAATCCAGTTACTAGATAATTGGCAAGGTATCATTTTATTAGTGAGTATTAGCTGCTTATTACAGTAAATGTGTGGTTAGAAAAACGTAAACCTTTGCACTAAGAACAGGTATGTGAAACATATTAACTACTGGGCCAAGAGTTTAATAACTAGAATAAAAAAATTAAACTGATTTTTAAGTAGTTTTTACATATATAATAATAATAAAATTCTTCATTCATTTATATGAAAATATCAGGAAGTATCCACAAATCTCAGTCTTCTAAACAAAA
Organism: Psilopogon haemacephalus; assembly: GCA_013396835.1. Classification (NCBI taxonomy): domain Eukaryota; kingdom Metazoa; phylum Chordata; class Aves; order Piciformes; family Megalaimidae; genus Psilopogon; species Psilopogon haemacephalus. Next base: position 43,135 of record VWZI01013600.1, on the reverse strand, counting down.
CAATGTAAAACCTCCCTAAAGCATTTAAACAAATATATACCATGCAACAACTGCTGAAGTAAGCAGCACAAAAGCAAGTAGCAGCAAAAAGCAGAAGCTCTGTGTAACACAGTACAGAGATTATTGAACATGAGTGATATGCAAGGGTAAAACATTTTTCTTCTGACCACAAAGGAGGCAAAATAATACAATAGATTCTTAACAAGAGCAAGTGAATGAGATCAAAGTGCCCGTTGTTAACATTTCTGGCAGATTCCGTATTTGGCAGCCATTGTGTCAGTGTTAAAACAAATCTGTAAGAGCAAGGAGGGATCACATTCATTTAGAGACCTCCCATCCTGAGAGCTGTTCAGGCTCCACCTCATACTAACAGGACTCTGCTCTGGTGGGCCTGGCGTAGTTCCAGTTTGCTACATGTATCTCAGTCAGTTCAAGCGAGGGCTGCCTGTAAAGTTAATATAGTTATTCACAGTGAGTGAGCAAGTATAAGCAGTGCCACAAAGTAAAGTGCTGTGTTCAAAACATACCCTCATAGAGCGATGGAGAGCTGCAGTGGAAAAGAAGGCAGTGGGACAGCTTGTGAGACCTCCACCCATGGTCTCCTCCACAGGGGAGGTCAAAGGAGACTTTTCCTGCATACAGGATCTCTTCCCTCAGCTTCTGCTGAAAATATTGCCAAAAGCAGAGTTCATCTTTCCAGTAGAAAACAAGTGTGCCAGTAGAAGTGTGTCTGCTCCTGGGTCTGTAAAATCAAGAAGAAGATGCCTGAGAGCTTTGCTTCTTCTATGCCTGCATTCTGCTGCTGTCATTGTATCCTCTCTGCACCAGCACCATGGTGGGAGGTTTGGTTTTACAGCACTGAGTGATGGATTTAAAAATACTTTGTCGTGTAAACACATTTTCTGCCCAGCTCAATGCATGATTCTCATACTGTGCTTGCTTTGGCCATTTCCCAGGATTTTTCTACCGCAACCCTCAGGTTCCTAGAATCTCAGGTTCAGGGTCTGCAGATGTTGTCCTCTTACTCTGTGAGTTGTCTCTAGTCATGCACTTTCACCTGGAATGTCGTGGAGCTCAGACTTTTTCTTGATGGACCACATCATTCTGGCCTGAAATCTCACATATAAAATGCAAAAACTTATGGTGGACCAAGAGCTCTGAGGTGGCCCCACCAACTGTCCAAAAAACACCTAGTGGAAGTCTCATGTGTTGGCTTTGCTTTACTCTCTTTCCTGGCCTGAAATGCCTCACTGGCTCTGGGTTTTCTAGAATCCAGGGCCACTTGGCTGAACTTCCCTTCAGTTAGGTGAAGAAACATCTTTGCTGAGCTGGAAAAGGATCAAGTCATCCATCGTGAGAATGCCAGTCACCCTTAATGGAGCAATCAGCCACTGCTCTTGCACAGCACTGGTCCCAGGCTCAGATAGGGACTTTCCTCTAAACTGTGTTACTTCATTTAGACTTGCTCCTATGTTCTCCATAAACAGCACTGGTCCTGAAGATACTGCTCCTATGACCCGTGACCTTCTCCTCCCCACCATGTGTTCTTCTCTTGGATTCCAAATAAAACTAGTTTGGTAGTAATAGAGACTGACAATGGCAATCATACCTAGTCAAGAGGTGATGCTCCTGCCCCTGTGCAAGTGAAAGGAACAGAAACGTCTTTCATTTCCCTATGCTTGGGCTCACCTGCAACATGACTGAGCCAAGAGGATGGTGAATGTGGTCCAGTATAAGCAGGGAAGAGGGAAAGGAAGTTGACATCTTTCAAAGAGGTACTGCAAACTGCCGGCATACAGGAGTAGGAGAAATGAAGCAATTAAACATGGCACGCAGCCCAGGGCTACTGAGTCCTTTGGCTCAGGCAGCAATGTGGTGGGGCCAGGAAAGATAAGAGGTGAACACTGTGAGAATTGGTACAGGCAGCTGCAAGCAGAAATCAGCTATTTGCAGCCTCTTTGGACTATGAATAATATGGACATCTCTGTGTCCATTTTCTATGTGCCAGCAGGTGCCATCCAAACAGCCTCTTGCTGATCTGACAGCAGGAATCAAGCAGCAGTCTATGGCCAAACACAGATCTGCTGAGCCTGGAGGTCTTACAGAGGTCCTGGCTACCTGCTCTTGTTCCCATAGCCACAATGTCTGTGAACAGCTGTAAACACTTGTTCCCAACATTGACATGAATTCTTAGCTTGCTCTTTCTTCCCCTTGGAGGTTTCCTTCATTTACCGGATTAAGTTTTGGCCAATGTTTCTGAGGGAAACATTACATTAGCTTTTTTAAGCCTGGGATTCTGGGTACAGGCAGAGCAAGGGAGTCCTCACAGTACTAAGACCAGAAAATACTGAGTTTAGAACAGAATTGTGAGGCCTGTGGACCTTGGCTGCCAGAAGTGAGAGCAAACTGCAGAAAGCAGGACTGGAATCCAGAGATGAAAGAGTGGTTGTTAATTACTTTGACATAGAAAAGTAATTTTATTGTACAGCAAGCCACAGAGATTTTGTGGAAAACATTCTGCTAGTTAGTTGTCCCTCCTGGTTTGCTGCTTACAAGCTCACAGGTAAATGAGATAGCCATGCAGTGAACAGTGGCAGTTGCAGCTTCAGCAAGGCTTCACTGCTTGCTCTTCTTCCACCTGTTTCCTCTTGATATCAAAAGTGTTGTGCAGGACATGCACCACACAAGAAGATCCTGATGTGGAAGTCACACTGCATCATGCCAGTTCAGTGCCTCCTCAGAGACAATTGAGCACTTACTCCTCTGCTCCTCTGAGCAAACACTCACGTGATAGTAGAGGAGATCTTGGCCATGGCTGAGATACCTAGCAAGAGTTCCTCACTTGCAGGCCAGGAGGATAAAGAGCTTAAGTAGCAATAAAAGAAAAAAATAATTTGTGATGTCCACACAATTTGCCTGCTGGATTATTTCCACAACTGTTACCAGGGAAGAACTATGGAAAGCTGAAGCAGATCAGCCAGAAATGTCAGCAGTAAAGAATTCATGGTGAACCACAGAGGACTGCAGCACAATAGGAACAGGAAAAAATGCCCTTTGTTGACAAAAAGTAGTCTGAGCTTAGAGACATTGGCCCATAGATGACTGTGAAATAAATTGCAAGGGAAAGTACTTTGACCTCTTTTGTGTATGTCAGAAATGAAAATAAAAAGGAGCAAGGACCCTCCAAGTAGAAAATCCCAACATTTTCTCCATGTAATGACACTCTCATGTCAGCCTTGGCAACCAAAAAATACAGAGCAGGAATACTGCCTTTCATTTCCTGCTCTTACCCTTCGTGGCTGTCACTCCCAAATCTGGAGCATGGGCCTCTGCACCTGCTTTATTCTTTTTATAGTTGTAGCACTGAAAAGGAGACAGTGTATCTGGGGGGGATAAATCATAGTTTTCACCAGAAAAAATTAACCCAACCAAAAAATAAAAAAACTAGGGAAAAGGAGTCCTTGTTGGTAAGCATCATCATCCAAACCTTCTGAGAACGACCCTTTGTCCATGTAATCTCAAATGGTTGGCCAAAATATTATCACCAGGGTTAGTTAAGCTGCCTATGGAAAGGATTAATAATTTGCTCTTAAATGTCATGGACCCTGGTGATTTACAGGTGTGATTTTTTTGCAGTGCCTTGTTACCAGAGGAGTTTGGGACAGCTGGAGCTTAAAATCAGTACCAATTCAGAAGCATGGAAATGTGAAATGCCATAGAAATGATTCAGTGTTGATCTCAGTGTTGGTATTCCCTTTTTTCTGCTCCACAGAGAAGATGACACATGACATAGTGGAATGGCTAGGGAGAAAATCACTAAGCTGACCCTTTTAACACATGAAAGAACTAAGCATTTACCTCTTGGTTAGAATGGGACAAGTAGTGAAATATAGATAATTAATATCTGCTTAGAGAATGGCCAGTTAAAGAAGCTTTAAGATAAAGAAGAAAACCACTGTCTCTTCAAAGATAAAATTTGTGTCCTTTGGGATTGATGTCCAGGTGTATGAGCACTCAATTCAGAAGAGACCAAGTCCATATAAACTTGTCTCCCATGGGATATATATTAGGTTGCAGTATGGCTTACTGTCCAGCTGGTGTTTGGTGGCTGCAGGACCCTGCCTGGAGCCTTGCTGAGACCTGTGGCCATGGGTCATAACAGGGGCTCATTAAATGATCCTGGGCTTTAATTTTTCAGACATCTGCCTTCAAGCAGGCAGGTTGCCCATGATAAAGCATCATCAACAAATTTCAGTGCAAGGTGACGTAATAAAATCAGACATAATCCAAGTTCTGATCATACCCAGAATCAGAGGCTGAGAGTCTGAATCAAAGCCTCCTTGAGCTGAAAAACAATAGCCATAAAAGCCATTAAGCAGCATGCAGGATATTTTAATGTTTTTTATTGCTTCTTCATTATGATATGTATGGAAGGGCCAAAATACTGTGTGGAAGTTTGGTAATCCTGTCAGTGGTTTCTTGGCCCGGCTGGAAATGATGATGTGATTGCATTTGAAGGACCAGCTACTGTAAGGTATTGCAGTTGATTTCAACTAGTTCCAGAGCTGTCAGAATTAAGATGAAGTTCAGGCAAGCCTTTATACTTGTTCCTCCTTTGTCAACTTGACTGCTGGAACATTTCTGCAGTTTCTCCTGAAACAGATCTTTTCATATGTGCTCTCATCATCCATCTCTGCTCTAGGACCCTTTTACACCCTCACTAGCTCAAGTAGGCTGAGTTTCTCTCAGTTTCTGGCCATTTCAGCTGAAAGGTGTGTTGCTGAAAATTGCTAGTGGAAGTTTCTCCTCACTGCCTCAGCTGGTAGCAGAGATAATAGGACAGCCAGCCAGCCAGATTCTCTGTCTTATTCAATTCCTTGGCGTATTCAGTACTCTTACAAAAAAATAAGTCTCCATAAATTAGACCGTAATTGATTTTTCTCTGGTTAATATCAGTTTACTCATTTTCATTGCTAATTGATGGATGAAAAGATGAGTCATAGGAACCTGTTATTGACGGGCAACAAGTCATTTCTCAGAATAAGCTGTAGCAGTGCTAGCTGATGATTTGCTGAATGATGCAGATGGTCGTGCTGTGAAATATGAGGTGAAAGCTGGGCTGGCTGAGTGGCAAGCAACTTGAGAGAAACAGAGCCAAAACAATTTTGCTTGAGGAAGATTCAAATGTTATAGGGCTAAAAGGCTTTAAAATCCATTTTGTACCCTCATAATTCCAGGAATCTCATTCAGTCATCAATCTCAGGTGAGTTGAGATAAACAGACAGAAACAGTGGTCAGGAAAGAATGACAATTCAAGCACAGATTATTTATCCAACACTAGAACTCAGAATTGTTTGAGAGACGGCAGAGTAAATTTAGCAAATTCCATCAGGGATGGGAAGCATTATTTGAAATTAAAAGAATTTTTGGAACTGATTCAGCTGCTAATTATCAATAGCAGGTACACTGTAAAGAAAAACCATAAAAGATAAAGAATTCACATAACTTGTATTCATCTCATTTGCAGTACTGCCTTAGGACAGATTGCTCACAGCACTTCTATCTTCTTAGCAAGCCTTCATACAAGGGTTATGGTGCCCAGTTTACCTACACAAATAGTTTTATTTTTAGTTGCATGCAATGATGGTTGTCAAGGAGAGCCTTTGATACTCTGAAATGGTAGAAAATTTCAGCTGGTGTAAGCCTGCAGTGAGGCTCTCAACTCAGTAAAGACAATGCAGTCAACCCCTGTAATTTAAAAAAACTCTTGCAAATATCTTTGTTGCTCTTCAAGTGCTACTTTGTGGTACTTATTTCAATCAGCAGAATGTCTTACTATTGTTTTTATCTTTTATTGAGGAGGTTCCTAGTGTGCTGAAAAGAAAAAAACTCAAAAATGTGTCCCCTAATATTTTAGGAACCAGAGTTCATATAAGAGGACTTAAAATTATTGTTTTTCTAATCTTATTATTTCCAGGTCAGTATCATGATATCATAATTACACAGGACACTTAGGAAGTCTGGAGCTGACACTAACTATAACAGTAACCACAGTTACACTAAAATTCATTATCCAAAACTGGACAATAAATTTAACTTACTAAAATGTAAGTACATTCTGTCTTTCAAGAATATTTAATCTAAATTTGACTCTGCTTACATTAAAGAAAGAAACAGTGAAGCCACAAGAAATCCCACTACTTAATTGTTTTAGTAGTTTGTGGGTTGGGGTTTTTGTGTGTGTGTGTAAAGAGAGGAAAAATAGGGTAATCAAGAGGTAGGTAAACAGCAATAGATAATACATGAAGAGAACATTTGGTTAGAATCTTTTGCATTTTCAGACTTCCTTACTCATTAACTGTTTCAAAGTAAATTTGTTGTTGTGAAGTGCCCCACTCAATGAATAAGGTGGGTGTAATCCTGAGTGAAATGTAGAAGCAAGTGAAAAACAGTGGAAATTATTTCAGTAACTGCAGTTGCAAAAGCAACCTAGAGGGGAGGCACATTTTTCATACTTTAAATATGAATTAATTGTATCCCAGAGAAGGAAATGGAATTATGGAAATCTGCAGGTGGAAAAAGGTACAAAAGGGACTTTGAGTTTGATATCTGGGCTGATTAGCTCTAGAACTGTATCTTTACAAATGAGGACAACATACATGGTCTAAGACACAGAGGAGCTGTGTCACTTTGAACATGTTACTGTGAGTTAGGCTCAGATTGTCTGGGTATTAGTGAAGGCAACTCTTCCAGAAAGGGTCAACATTTTGGATGAATAAAATGAGAATTTATTTTAAAATCCTTAAAAAAATAATATTTGATGCTCAAAGGAGCTGGAATTCTCAAAGTGATCTTGGATCTTTACTCATAGAATTAGCACATTAGAAGTCAGAAATAACATCAATACTACTAAATTAAACGTGCCCAACAGTGTTCTCATACATGTAAGCCTGCTGTCCAGGAACAGCAGTGTCTTGCTATAAGACAATTCAGCCACCAAACTAGGGTGACCATGCACAGACCTTCCCCCCAGGAACCAGCCTTGTAAAACTTGGATGCCAAAACTGTGCTTGGGAATCATGTGATAGATTGAGACAGAAAATATGTGCTAGGGAGAAGTATTAGTAGTTCAGTTGTGACAGTTGTACTCCAGTTCTCAGGCACAGTTAAATTTCCTTATATGAAGGCTGCCCAGAGGCTGCTTTCAGAAACCTACTCCAACCACTGGTTTTAAAGGAGAGCAATTCAGACTGACGCTTTCCCACGACAATGTGTCTTCTGGCTCCATACACAGCTAAAGGAGAGAAACTCACACTATACTCACTGCCCCATTTCAGTGCTTCCTACACCTCAGGAGTCAGAGTGGCCCTTGCAAACAGGCTGCTTAAATCTCTCATCACCTGCTTAACAGATGTCACACCAGCCACATAACTCCATGCATGGCAGGCTGCCTAGCAGCAACCCACAATTGCTGTGGAGTCCCTCAGCAATGATGTGTCATGGGAGCCTCATTAAGCAGAAGCAGTGACATGTTTCAGGTAGAAGACCTCTTTTGGTTCTTCAGTAACTTTTTGTATTTCCTTCTGAAAAGGGCAGATTGCCTCCTTTTTTCTTCAGAATTTTCACATCGACTGTTGAAGCAAAAAAAAGGACAGCGTGACACTATTCTGCAGTTAAATTAATTGCTTGGATAGGTATCCTATTTATTTCCAACATACAAAAATGCAGACTGGGGGATGCTCGACTAAACAGAAGGTTATTTTCCTCCAATGACTACTGGCTACTTTGGAGGCAAGAGGTCATGCATTTGATTAGATGAATTACAACTTAAAGTCCCCTAGTATAAACTATGTCATGCCCCAGGCTTTTCAAAACAAGACACTCTATTTTAGCTCATAATGTGTAGCTGGATTCAGTAAATGGCCTAATCAAAGCAACATAAATATTTATGGGAGAATTTTTCTAATTAAGGTATGAGGTTGTTTAGATGTTATCGGTTAGAAAGGGCTTTCCCAACAAGAAAATGGCTGTTAGGAGACATTAGGAAATAGTTAAACTCCGAAGGATTAAAAGGTCATTGAAGTGGCAACATGCAGAGTCTATTATGGTTGAAATTTGACTTGTGTTCATGTCTTATTTGGCTTCTATATCAGGAATTATAAGAGCATCTTCAGTCAAGGTAAAAAATGGCTATGTTGTTTATCCTTTGAAAAATAAAGTAACATTACAGAAAATTACCTAAGATCATTTTAGAAACAACATATTCTCAAAAGAAACATGCTTTTTAAATTCTTGCCCCTATTAACTCAGCTACATAATGACTTTAGCTTTAGAATAAAGTAAGGCTAGTATAGCTGTCCTTTAATGTTGCTGCTCTTTGCTGACATCGTGAATGTTGATGATATAAACATGGGTAATAAACATAAGGTAAAGTGACATTTTGGTAACCATGTTCATTCAGAACCTTCTTATGGTAGCACAAATCTTACCTAACCTCAGTGCCTGCAAGGGAATTTCTCTATGCTTACTCTGGTGTAAGTATCAGTAGAATTAATCCCTCAAAGTAACATCCCCTCAAAGTATGGGGAAAGAGCTGTATAAAATTGACAGTCATAACTGTTTCCTGGAGAAAAAAGAATGTAATTTCTGTGGGACTTCATTACCTTGCTAAGAAGCATGTCTGTGTGTCTGCCATATGGTGTTTCACTCTGAAGATATAACTCAAATGAAAAGCACAGAAAAAGAAAAGTGAATGTTCTGCCTTTGAGCAAAATTTATGTATTTTAAAGCATTTCAGTGAGAAAGTGTAAAGCATAGAAATCTAAATGGCATCAATGAGGTTGTTAATTATCTCTGTCTACCTTTTGAAGACCGTATCTGCAGGAAGTTTCCAGATCAGGCACACAGAGTTAAATATTACTGCTTTCCTGACATAATGAAGCCTGTGCAGTTTGGTAGTTGGACATAAATTATACATCAAGCTATAGTTTCATATGAAGGCAGCTTTGTTAATTTAGAATGCTATCATAGCCCCAAACATGAAAAGTACCTCCCAAACATCACAACTATAAACTTGATAAACACATATACACAGCTGACATCACAGGAACTGCTGTTGCTAGCCACAAAAAGTCATGTGCAGGTGGTGATGACATTCAAATATTGTGTAAATTCTACTCTAGGCTTTATCATTTCCCTTTAATTAACCTGTTCGTGATGAACACTCTCCTGCTACACGAGTGCAGTGGCTTAGAGTACTGAGGGCTGGAAATAATAGTTCAAATGGCATAGACCATTGCAAATGTTCCATGGCAAAGAAGAATGTTTGGAGGAAGGCAGCAAAATGTGTGATTGTGTTGATCTCATGTTTGATTGAAATGGGTCTCAACATGACAGAAACCCAACATGTAATGAAGTCAAAGGTAGCTGATTTGAAAGTCTGGGAGTTTAGGGAGCTTGTTGGATGCTACCCAACTCCTAGTGGCCTCAGTCACAGTAACTTGTGTGATGCTCCTGCTGTGGCTCCGCAGCCATTATTTGGAGACCTGTGTGCTGACTGATCTCCCATTCTTGATCTGGCTCAAGAATGGGCAAATAATTACATTTCTGTCAAATTAGCCTGAATGCACCATATGGAGGTTTCACACAGTTTATGCTAGCTTTATACCAGCTGGGGAAGGATGGATGTAACTCAGTAGAGCTTAAGTTAGAGTAGTGTGGACCAACAATACCCGGACTGAGCTGGGGTCTGTTTTATACAGGTTACCATCTCTGGATAGACTTGGATGAGTGCTGTATTGTGTGCGAATAGTGCATTTTGTCTTATGGTTGCAGCATTTCTGACACAGTATTAGGAGTTTCAAAGTGTATATGTACTTCCCTGCTTAACTGCAGTTTCAGTTTTGTAGGTACCCTTCTACAGAGAATAAAATATTTAGTGATTATTTGTTTTCTGAAGGATAGTCTTTCTGTGTTCAGAGTGGTACCCATTCATGTTTGCTGAAAAATACTGAGATATCAAAAGTAAATTGATTTTGAGATTCCTATATCCCTGAGATCTCCAGTGATCTGCAATGAAAAATGACTGTGTTAATGGTTAGCTATTGCCCACAGTGCTGGAAGTCCACTGAGCATCTTTTGGGCATATGTATACAGTGAGCAGTATTTTTCACTTCAGAAAATAAAGATGCTTGAGTTAAAAAACAAAAAAAGTCGTAAAAGAAAAAGTGAAAGTGCTACAATAATGATGCCTTACTGTCTGGGTGCCACATGAGGAAAGCCAAGAAGAGAAATGATACCTGAGGGACAACTCAGATACAGGACTAAAATGTGACATGGCATGAATGTGTTTTGCCATATATCTGTAATGTCTGGATGAACAGTATCATGTAACTGCAGCTTCCATCCCTTGACTGGACATGCAGTCAAGGAGCTATATCTTTCCTTAGGACCAACTCCCACCCTGGTCAGCAGTTTCTCGGTAGACTGTAGAAGCATTGCTGTACTTCAGACATTTTAAAATAAAACCAAACTCTGACTAGAGCTCATCTCATTTTGTAAGCCCACTTCATTTTTTAGACATGTGGTTCCCATAAAGTTTTAGCATTGTGCAGCATTCCTGTGAGGGGATGTGACTGGGCACATGGATGGTGGGAGGAGGAGGAGGAGGCTGGGCAGGGCTACAGTCCAACAGGAGCGAGATATCTTTTACTGCACTGTGCACAAAGACAGGCAGTCTATTAGTAAACAATTTGACACTGGAAAACTGTCCTTGGTCAAAGTCTCAAACTATTCAGTTTCTCTGGGTACAATGGATGCTATCAGTCACTGTAGGTGGCTTTTAAACTTTATGACAGTAATTTTCTAGAAGTTAGCAATCACATTGCATTGCAATAACTTATTACACCTCTAAAAAACACCTAGAGAAGCAGCCTCCCACTACAGCACAAATGCATGGGGCTGTCCTTTCAGGAAGAGAAGTTACTCCTGTCCACAGCCCAGGCATCAGGCAGCTTCCTGGAGGGCTTGCTTGTGTAGTGGGTGAAACTTGATAGCATGTTTATTCTGACATCTCCTTGAGACATGCTGATTCCTGCTTAAGTCTTTCCAGAAGAATTAAAAAAATGCTAGATCTAGCTTTTTGGAAGAAACACATGCTTTTGAATGCTTCAAGTTTTGCCCACTTTTATCCATTTCAAGATTATAAAGAATCTGGCTTTCTAGTTTGTATTGCTTCCAAACAACTAGATGACCCCCACAGATAGAGTTGTTCAGACTTCTTACTCACATTAAAATTCCTTGAACTCAGTGAGCAGCAGGGTTTTTTAGAGATTTGACTTCAAAAGCACAAAAGATTATTATGAAGTTACAGCAGTGGAAACAGCTAAATGATGGTAGGCTAAAGTCCTTCCAGGGGTAAGGCATCCTTATAGGGCTGGCTTCAATATCTATTTAAATTTTCAGGAATGGATAACTCACCTGACAATGAAGATGCAAACATAGATTTCAAATGTGCCCTAAGTAAGAAATCTAGAAAACAGCGGACGAAACCTGGAGGAGCACACCTGTAATTGTGCACAAAAACATTTTCCCACATTACAGAGGGGCAGAAAATGAGTGGAAACATGAAAAGCAGACATGAGAAGCTAGATGTCAGGGTATAAAATTAAATGCAACATTTCTGTTACCAGAGCAAAAAGAGAAATCAGAAACAGTGATCTTTTCAAATGTTGGTTTCTGTACACAAGTATAGCCCTTTGAAAATAGTGCATCTGGGTATGATGATATGGTTCACTTTCATAGCCACTGTGCCAGGCATTAATCCTTCTCCTCCACTGGTGAAACCTGCATGCAGAAGAGAAGGTGGCAGCTCCACAGACAGGATGATATCATCAAAGTGTAACGGTGAAGAGTGGACTCTTCCAATGCTTGGAAATTAGGATCTCAGAATGTTAGGTGTTGGAAGGAACCTTGAAAGATCATCTACTGCAACCCCCCTGCCAGAGCAGGACCACGTATACCAGATCACACAGGAACACATCCAGGCAGGTCTTGAATATCTCCAGAGAGTGAGACACCACAACCTCCCTGGAAGGCCTGTTCCAGTGTTCCATCACCCTCACAGTGGAAAAAAAAAAAAATTCATTGTGTTTCTATGAAACTTCCTGTGCCTCAGCTTCCACCCGTTGCCCCTTGTGCTGTCATTGGGCATCACTGAGCAGAGCCTGGCTCCATCCTCTTGGAACTCACCCTCTACATATTAATAAACATTAATGAGGTCACCCCTCAGTCTCCTCCAAACTCAAGAGACTCAGATGCCTTAAAGTCCAGAAATTCACAATTATGATAGAGTAAGCTTATGTGAGTGGTGCAGCAGCCCTTCAGCCATCAACTTACCCTATTAAGACAATAGCCACAGAGGCAAAGAGCTGCAGACCTGATGCAGTGGCAGCCTGTACTCCTGCATGCTCTGTGCTTTACTATATAAAGATCGGGAAATTGTGATATATCAATATCTCAAATCAAGTTCACTTAAAAACTTTTCTTCTCAAAATGTGACTCTTCACCTCTCTTATTTAAAGTACAACCAGTTGGTATAGTCTTCCAAGGAACACTTCCCAAAATTTTGTAAGTGCTGAATTCAAGCCCAAGATGAGTGCCTATGAGTGGTAGCCTCTTTTAAACTGTACCAGTATGAGCTGCTCATTGTAATACATTACATCTTATTCAGAGGTGAAAGAAATCACAGTACTAACCTTTTCCCCAGAATGCAATGTGTATTATACTGATAACAGCAGTGGAGAGATTTGCACTGCACTGCAATTTTCCAATGCCTTGCTAAGTTCCTGAAGATAAGGAGGTATCTGGGGGTCTCTGTCCTATACTGCAAAGGCAACTGCCCTTCACCAGTTTGTACACACAGAGACAGCTTCTTCACTCAGCATCTTTTCCCTTACTTTGTGGAAGTGCTGAGTGTTTTTGGAGTATGACGAAACTGGCTGCTCTAGAAATTATTAACTTTTACATGGCAGAAAACCAAGGTTCTTATTCACACCTTACTAACTTATGGGGAATAAAGCAGTGGCAGAGGTAGCTTAATTCAATGTCTTCAAAGTGCTTTGAGATCTTAGTTTTGAAGGAGGTGCTATAGAAGTGGAAAAAAACAAGACCATTTGTGTGATATTACAGACACATTCAAAATAGGATTTTGTTTTGATGGTAAGAGTGATGATGACACAATCCTCTGCCTTGTGTGCTAATTGATCCATCAACAGACTGCACCACACCTCTGCTTTTCCTCCATATGGTGTATTAGTAATTAGGCCATTTGAATCTATTTTATGGAGGTGGCTCAGTACCTCTAAGTCAATTAAATTGTTTTAATTATTCAAAGTCTTCTTATGCATTCACTTTTTTGGTGAGACACTTTAGAGAAAAATATCAACTATATGGAAAATACTTTTGAGGATGATAATGCAATTATTTATGCTTGGATTAATCTGCCAGTTGGTAAAAAGCAAAACAGCACAAGAGGATCAGAAAAAGAGTGTAAGTCTTATGCAGATGCCTTTGTTACAGAAACTCCCAATCTTCTTAACATGTCAGTCAACTTAAAAATTTGAATTAAAAGCTTTAGCCTTTTTTCTCTTCTCATTTCTCCTCTAATATCTTAAACCTGGCAATTCAAGGATTGAAGTATTTTGGAGCTCCAGGGGTAAAAAAAGGGAAGGGGGAGGGGAAAAAAAAAGACTTAAAAGCCCTAAAATTACTATGTAAATAAGGCTGTTAATATCTGGCTAAAACAACAGCTAGAGTGCATGGACCAAGCCTGAATGCTGCAAGGAGTGTGCTGCTGCTGTGCCTCTGCCGTGCCTTTCGCAGTCTCTCATCAAAGCTAGAAGACTAAAGCCTCAGAAGGGCCATGAGCACATAGCTGTGCTTGTGTCTCTTCTGCCTGTGATGGCTTTGCCTTCAGATAAATGTTTCTTTGTGGACCTGGCTATGGTCCTGGAGCGAGCCCCACTGCAGGAATTGCTGTTTGACACTGATAAGATGCAAGAAGCCAGGGAACTGGCCCTAGAGCCTGTTTGCTGGAGGTTTGCAGCCACATTCAGTTTCTCTGCAGGTGCTGGCTAATTAGCCTTATTAAAGCAACTTCATTTGCCCCTCCAGCAGTTAATATCTCAATTTCAAACCTTCATTACTAGAGGTTAATAACTCAGGCAAAGAAATGCACATGGGACTTAAAATTGTTGTAAAATAAAGACTGTTTTATCTTCCCAGTTGAAATAAACATTGTGAATGTGAGATCTTACCAGACAGCGTCAAGTCATCACAATCCACTCCTGGTTACTCACATCCCTCATAGGTGTTGTGGCAGGGAGATGCCTGAATAGCATTTAGGGGGACAAGCTCTTATGCAGAGTATGTATTTTCCTGTGACTTGAAAGTCCACATTGTTAGCTTTGGAGAAAGCGCATTTAAATGAGAAAGTTAATTTCCCTTAGGAGTTACAGGCAATTAGCACAACAACATTTGGATCACATTTCAGACATTTAGAATAACATACAGAAGTCACAGAAACTTCATTTCTCTGTGCAATTCATTTACTGATTTAAAATGGAAGAAAGTTCACTGAAGAAAACTTCTTGCCATGCAAGCTACAGCAGGCAGAGTCTGGCTGGTCCCTGCCATCCCTGCCAGTTGTTTGCAGTGAGGACTAGTTTTCTTGGGAAGGCTCTCCAACATCTGGTCTGCATCTCTCAGGACTGCAGACCCACAGGGCTTTCACAACAGCAAGTTTTGAACTCTTCACAACAAGGACTAAACCACTATTGAAGCTCTGCATTCATAGCTATTTTTCTTCCACTGGCTCCATTGCTGGAATTGACTCCAAAACAACAGAAATCAAAGATTTATTTTTATTATTTTTCTTTTCTGGCATAATTATTGCCACTGATTTAGGCAGGGAACATGTTGTGGAAATTATCTGCTCCCTGGATCCCACTTCCCTTTTGTTCACTCCCACCGAGTTGGCACAGCTTTTGGCTGCAAGGGCCAGGAGCGGCAGGGGAATGCTGTGCTGCCGACATTCCCCACACTCCCTTTGGAGATGTTTCTGGCCTTTTCAACCCTGGCTTTTTTCTGTCAGTCCAGTCAAGCCAAGGGCAGTGCTTTGATTTCAGAGTTTGCTTTCCAAGTTGGTCTTTGGGATTGCTTAAGGCTTGTAATGTACATCACCTTTGGAAAAATAGAGGGCATGTGGCAGATTATCCAAATAATTACCCTTTGAAATAGGTTGGTAAATAGCAGCTAATAAATATCATGAAAGTCTGCAGAAGGATTTCATTTAGACTATACTTTTAGAAATGAATTTTGATTTAGTTTGGTGTCTCTTCTTATAATTGATATTTGGAACAAATCTGTTAGCATTTTTGTGGTTTATTTGCCCTACGTACATGAGGCATATTTGTGACATGGAGCAGCAAATTACATCTCCAGCTGAGATGTCAAGAACATCCAGAACTAGAGAGACTGCTCGTAGGGCTCTGTCGATTTATTTGTCCCCTTCTCTCTTGACAGCCATAAACAAAAATGGATTATGAATAACAGCAAAATCTCTACAGTTCTTGAAAGAGAAAGAGCTCCCTTTCTTCATTCAGCCCTGTATGTCACCATTTAGCAAGTGAAATCACTAAGTTGGGTAGAAGTCCTTCCTCCCATCTCTCCCCAACTCCAGAAAGCAAATCAGCAACGCTTCATCTTGCCATCTGAAACCAGGTTCTGGATGGGAAATGGTCTCCTCTCTTTCACATTACACACACAGCTGGTAGTTAGCTTTTACCTTGGTTTTTGAACTTCTGCATGCTCTGGCAATCTGTTACAACTATATAACAGACAGGAATAATTTCATGGCTCTATGCTTAATATCTTCTACTGCATGTTACATTTTTTTTTTTTGGTGGTTAGACCTTGTTTCTTTCATAGTGCTTACCAGTGTTGCAGAGCCTCTGTGAGCAGAAGGAAGCCTCACCATGGAAGTGTGAGCCTTGCCAGGATATAGCTACACCACCAGGTTTCTAACAGTGGAAAGCAAACGGACAAAACCAGCCTGTTCTTATCAGGCATGTCCAGAGCAGGGACTTGCTGATATTATGTTGTCGGATAGGATGTATCACCCTGAGGTGTCTAGGCTAGTTATGCCATGTGCTGGTGTGAAGTAATTGGAGGATTTGTGTGAGAAATTAGACTATTGGCTGAGAGAGGTAAACACAGTCACTGCACCCAGACCTTTACTGAGAAAGAAAAAAAACCCTGTTGTTTTTAAGAATTGTACCCACACACTAGATATCAGACAGTTTCTGACCACTCTGGCTGTGGCTGCTTCTCTCTGCATGGTCTCCTTTGTCCCTTTGTCTTGGTAGCTAATTCTCAGTAAAACTGCAAACTTTTTCCTACTACTAACACCCCTGGCCCATCTACTTCAGCCTATCTGCAGCATCAACAGGTGGTGAGATAAGACTGGGGAAGGGGGGAAAAGGTGGTAGGGGTGGTTGGTTACCCCTCTCTTGGAGATTTGGGTCTCTGGGAGGGGTGTAGTGTCTGTATTACCTTTTCATTGTATATATCTGTAAATATCTATTATACCTTGTAAATATTTGCTTGTATTTTGTGCATTGCTGTAAATACAAAGCTTCATTTATTAACTTCCAGTGTTTTTGAGTCCTAGCCGGGGTTTATAAAAGGTGGGGGAACAGGCAACTGATAAACCACCACATGCCAACTGACACCTTGTACCATGAGTAAAGTGGTTTTCAGCAGTTGGAGGGAGGTTCCCCAGAGTTATGGTCTTTTTCCCAGGCACTCACAAAAGGAAAGAATAGAAAAGAGTTTTGCAAGGTTTGTACTGGGTGTTCATGTGCATTTACAAGGAAGCTAACGTGTCCCTTGGAGATCCACAAATGGAAAAGAAGTTGGAAGCTGTGCATCGTGACCAAATCTGATAATCTTTGGATGGAGGGAAAATCCCCCTTAAAGGCAATGGGAATTAAGTTAGTGATTAAAATGAAAGATCATTCACTCTATTGTCTCCACAAAGTATTTCTCATCCTCCAGGATTAGCAAAGTATTGAAGATCTTGTATCAAGGCCCTTTGCCTGGTAACTATGTTATGGGAAGGGAGTGAGGTGAAGTGTGGCCTCAGCCCTTCTTCGACACACAATGACAAGACTGGAGCTCTTTCTCCCTTTTGTGTTTCTTGCTTTATCTGATTCTTTATTCCATGTGTCTTTAAGTATGCAAAGGGTTTTCTCAAACTCATAGATTTTCTTGCATTAAGAAAGCACACTGTTGTCTCCAATATCAACAGCAAAATCCTCAGCGCTCCTTTGAATTCCCAGCCATGTGATAGAGTCTTCAGACACAAGAAGATGGAGGGGTCTGGTAATGCAATGTTAAAATCAGATTCTGATTCAGAATCTTTATAGGCTTCACTTTATTTTTTGAAAGAATGCAATGGTGTATTGTGTCAATGTTTCTAGCTGCATCTTTTAATACATAATGTAATATGCAACCTTTCTATTGAGGAATTCAGATACCCAAATGGCAAGTGGGAGTGTTCTTGTTGGGCAGCAAAAAGAGGCATGATGAATAATCTCCATCAAACATATCATTGCTTCGAGGTGTTGGTTCATTTTTATTAGTTACTTGTGGGTTTACCTACCTTCTCAGAATAGTTTCCTTCTCCAAATGGCAATTCCTCAAAAGGGAGCTGCCATCCAAGGTACAGCTAGACTGGCTAAGGTGCTTGCAATATATTGCTTCATTCTGCTGTCTGGGAATAGTCTAGATTCAACTTATAGGAAATTCTTGAGAAAAACCAATGCAAAATTAGTTTTAGCTGTAGATTTAACAGTAATAAAGTAATTAATAGTTTTACTCCTTCCCTCCCACAAATTTCCTTTAATGTGGAAATGAATAGATATATTGGCATTATTTTGTAAATGTTTTTAATGATATGCCACTTTTTCTGAATGAGAAGAACACTGAAGGCCATTGATTTTGAAAATTCATTTCCTGCCTGGAAAAAATATCAAGGAACTCTGGTTAAAAATAGTATCTAAAATTACCATAATTCAAAGTTGTTAGTTTTTTTGTTTGTTTGTTTTGTTGTTGTTGTTTTCCCCAAATTGCTCCATGTACAGATTGACAAAATTTTGTAAGCATCCTGTGTCATGATTTTGCAAGTCTGTGATAGATGGATAGCAAGGAAACATAAACACCTTATGAGCATTTTAGATACTTGTCTTTAAAAAGATGTATTTTTAAGGAGTGCCACGTTGCACACTGGAGCTCAAAACAAACACAGCCTGAAAAATTCAAAATAATGGGAGGAAGCAGAATTTCTGCTGAAGTATTTAGCACATTTTGGCACTATGAAGCCATTCTAAAAAGCAACATGTTCATCAGGTTGAATGAAAAGTGATGGGATTCATGTGCCTTGTATTCTTGGGCAAGCTGCTGTTTTGTGCCTTACAGGAAATAACTTCTCAATGGTCATCTTCAAGTCAAGAGACTAAGATTTTGCACTGCATTAGAAATCTGTAGAAAAATGTCTTTAATTAAAACTGTGCAAATTAAAGAAGTGGAAGATAAGTGTTTCAAATACCAAAGAGGGTTTTATAAACTCCCTGATTTCATATAGCTGTATTTTGGCTGAGGGATTATATTATAATACCAACTGTGTAGAAATATGCTTTGGGCTCATGGCAGGTTATAAAGGCTGTGGACAGAGACTTGGGGAGCTTCAGCTATTTTATTCAATGCTTGCTTATGTACTGGCAGTGTTTTATTATGGTCCCTGGGATCAGTGGGCACCCACAGCACCTCAGCTAGGTATCAAGAGGCAGAGGGACCCTCTGCGTTTGCTCTTGGGTCATCAGGGTTACATAATTTTTCTTCCCTGTATTTACACTGTTGCAGATGCATATGCGTGATGTTACTCTTTTTTATCTCACATTGGCTTGAGTCAGAGACAATGGCCAGCTGCTTGGCCAAAATCCCCTTTTCTCTGGATGTGACAATCCTGAATACCAGGGTCATGAGACACTTCTGAGCCTCCAAAGCCACAGGCACATTTCTCAGTGCAGATCTTAGTAACTGGGATAGCAATGCAGCAGCTGGTGAAGGACAACAGCCCTGTGAAGGATGTGTCTCCCAGGGACTGGCCCACAAGCAGGAATCCTTCACTTACAGAAAACTGGGACAGAGGATGTCCCAACCCACAGGGAGCCCCACAGCTCCCATTGCTTTGTCTTTGCAGTCAGGGGTAACTGGAGCTGAAAACAGCAATGTAGTGCAGCATGGAGGAGTTAGATGTGTTATATGTCCTGTACAGACAAGCAATTAAAGCAGTTATTTCTTTCTCTTGGTCACCTGCAGCTACAGATTCTACATATGTGTCACAACATCCTGTCAATCATTCAGGTGTACTCCTGGGCAAATGGGACCAGTATGTGTACATGCTTCTCTGCTGTACATCATAGTTGCTTCAGCAGCCCTAAGTCTATAGCCCACATTTGTTATTCTTCCTCTTCTCATCTCACCAAGACTCTCAACCCTGGTGTGACACAGACAGGATTTGCAGAGGCAACAGGACAGGGAGTTGCTGGGAACCGGATGATTTTCATCACATGCTCAGGGGTAGGTGGGTTGGATTTTTTCTGAGGGTGAGGAATGATTGTGAGATGTTAAAGCTCACTGACAGGCCATTAGGCAAGAATAGCCCTTGCCAGGTCCAGTGATTTTCTTCAAAAGTCTGCCAGAGCTCAAAGCAAATTCTCAGACACTTTCTGGCACTGTCAGACACAAAGTTTTCTTCAAGCTCGCTTCGAGTCTACTAAAGCTTTGCCAGTTCTTAAAGCTGCTGCTGGAGCTGAAGTGAAGTCTTGGCTTTCACATTTTTCACATCCACAACTGCTTGGGAACACTGTGACATTATTTCTTTGGCGATGGGGGAAGAATTTCAGCAGAAGGAAGGCTGACCTGACAAGCCCACTCAGCAGCATTTTTCCAGCTGCATGTATTGCAGCAGCCCAGGAGACACTGAGTTGCATTTTTGGTGAAATGCAGGTGTGTGACCAAGAAAGGCTGGTGAGAGACTATATGTCACAAGTTAGGGCTGAGGCAGCCTCTAAAGGAGTGACAGATGCTATTAACCCCTCTACCTTGGACACAGGGAAAAAGAAAGTGAATAAAGGAGAGTGACTTAAGAATTGCAAAAGAAAATCAGAACTACCTTAATGAAAATAATAATATAAAATATATACAAATACATACAAACCCCACTCTATTGAACCCTAATTCCTTGATGCTAGGACAGAAGTCCCAGACTGGACTCAACAACAGATGGGAACCAGATTCAGGAGCTGGATTCTGGAACTGGATTCAGAAATTCATGGATCAAGATCAAAGGCAGAACAGAGTCCTCCTTGGACGCTAGCCATTGAGGAAGAGAGCTTGACCTTTGTGATCCCTGAGTATGACATATATGGAATGGAATACCTCATAGGCCAGTTTAGGGTTTCCTGTTCTGTCTGTTCCTCCCTGCAGGTGCAGCCTTTTACTCTGCATATCAAAGCCTGATACTAACTAAAGCATTGAGTATTATCACTAAGAGAAGTAGACACCATCTGCAGAAAAGATGCCTTTAATATCAGAAAGTGCAATTACTTAGAAAAGACTGATCGGAAATGTAAAAATCATCAATCAGAATTTGCTCTGTCCTAGATCAAAACAGGACACTATGCCTTTCATTGTGGCAAAAATCAGGGGTCCCCCCAAAAAACTAAATTTCATCATCCATGGGCTTTGATTATTTTAAAGGACAGAATTAATTAACAACAGCATCAGCTGATGACTAGTGTTAGAAAAAACAGTTCATGTCTCTTTGATGATGGCAAGAAAGTAATTGAAGAAAGGATATTAGGGTCTGGCCCTCAAGAGATACTTTTTTTCCCGTGTTAGTATTACCCTAATAGCGCAAACTGCATTAGGAAGTTCATCCTCTCATGCATGTGAGAAGTTTTGCCCAGATAAAATCTACAAGATCAGACAAGTATTTAAAAAAATAAAACACGTGGTTTATGTCCTGCTTTGCTCAGAAACAAGGTAGAACTCATTTTAATCAGAGACTCACCAGTATAAATGTAAGCCTCAAAGACTGAACTGCTAGAATTCAAGTGCCTTTCAATCCCTATGAACTCCTCAAATGAATCATAGCCCTAGGACAGATTTTGTTGCATATGTGTAGTTAGAATGCAAAAAAAAAAAACAAACCAAAAAAACCCCAACCCTTGGGCTGCCCTTATTTTGGCAAGCAAAGGCATGCTATTCTGTGAAGTGGGATGTGAACATCTTATGCTTGTTTGTTATGGTAGTCAGAGTGTTAAAAAAAACAACAACTAACTAAGAACAGGACAATTACGGTGTTATTTCATATTGTAAAGAATGTGTTATTTGAGAAATGAAGTTCATAATATAGTGCATAGGAAGTAGAACGTGAGAGACAAGATCTGCATGATCAGGATTAGATGAAAGCTTAATGGGATTCCCAGCCCACAATTAGCAGAACCACAGACTCTCTTTCCCAGTTCCTCAAGTGAACCTGTGCCATTGCCTTTCCACTTGGTTCTGTGTTTTCCTAAAAATGCTCGGCCAAATCTGCTGTGCCCTCCCACTGGTGCTGGCAGCCATGAGCTCAGTGCAGTGCTCTTACTCCTACCACTTCCTGTGCCAAAACTTCCTGTCTCTGCTGGCCCATAGTTCACAGCTCTGAAGTCCTTAATCTGATCCCAGGTGAGGCACAGGGCATCATTCCTAGTGGAAAATAATAATCAAGACCATCAAATGCTAAGGAGAAATTATTTCCTCTTTATCAAAGTAGTCCTTGATGGAAAGAACACATATTGGGCAGCTGCCAGCATATCAGGAAGGATGAACCGAGACACACATATCTCCAGACAGGCTTCTTATGCTGGTTTAAATATTTTACTTCACAGTCTGAAGCTCTGTGCTTATTTTGAATGAATTGCTTCTTTGTATTTCCAAGGTGTCTAACCATATGTGAACACTTTCCAGCTTCTGGATACTGTAGGTACACTGTCATGAGAGCTTGGTCAGAGTTTGTGCTGTTGTTCCCAGTCTCTCTACTCATGAACTGAAAGATAATACAGGCCAGATCACAAGCCCTACAAACTCCATGTATCTAAAACATGTCAGATATAGGGCTGACGGGTCCCAAGATATACCACATGCTCAGTTGCAGCTATGCACTATGAAAGTTCTGTTGCTTTATGTTAAAGAAACTGAAACTAGCCTATCTCCAGAAGGGAGACAAGAACCTGCTTTTACGTATAGCTGCCATGAAATGGGTGTTGGAGAGGAGCCCAAGGGCCTTCATAGAGGGCACCACTCAGAGTGAGAGCTCTTGCTCCAGGATTTGCGTCTCTCTTTTGACATCTGAGGTCAGCAGTTAGAACCTGTTGAGTAACAAATGATAACAAAATACCTATGTGCCTGTGTTGCAGAAGCACAGTCTTTATTTCTGTTCAAGAAAACCTAAGACAGTCAGTTGATTTCCTTTGTGGGAATGATGTGGGACAGGAATGCAGAGATCTCTTGACTTTCAGTTTAGCTATGGGTTTCCACCTGCTACTCACTGCCCCTGACAAGAGGGAAAGAGATAGTTTTTCTCTCTAAATGTGGAAGTACAGTACCCCTGCTCTGCTCTGTATATTTTGTGCTGCTGTGCACAAACATACTAGTTACTCTCTCCCATGCAGGAAAGATTGGATTCTCCTAGAGCCAAAAGCCAAGCACCTTCCCTTGAGACCAGCTCTGGGGGATACCTCAAGCAGGTTTCTGACCAGCTGAAAAAAAAACAGGTCTGGCTCTGATTTGAAAGAGTGTGTTGGTAGGAGCAGAAATCAGGTGAGAAGCAGGACAATGTGTACCAGTGCTCACACCCACAGCAGTGTCCCAAAGGTCTGGTAGTGGAGGTAACATTAGAACCATACAAGACTATTGTCCTCTCTAATCAGCAGTGCTGTCCTCAATCACTGCTGTGATCCCATTGACTCCAGCTTTGGAAATCTTTTGCTGCTGCTTTGCCCGAACAGTCTGTCTTTTTCCTTCTGCCTTTCAGACTCGTATACAGCAGCTCAGCACTCTGTCTCCCATATAAAATCAATGGTAATGTGGATATAGCTAATTCTAGCCCACTTCCCTTCCTGAGGAGAAAAATCTACCTATTGTTATCAGCTGGAGATGTTTATGCACTCACAGATGGATTGGTGTGCAAATGGGTGCATGGATATACATACACACAGAAAAATATTGTAAATGTACATGTTTGTGTGCCTTATTTCTCATGTGCAGGCAAAAATATCTGTCATAGTATGGGTTTATTAGACACAAAATACAGGTTTATATATCAAATATATTTATGACCAGTTTGCATTCTTTCTCTTTTCTTTAAAAATTAGAATTGGCTGACACTGCATGAATGCTGGGAGTTGTAGACAGCCCGCACAATTCACTGAGAGCATCAGAAACACACCTCAAACATACTCTAAGCTGCAGCACATTATCAAAACAGTCTGATTTGCAAAGCTGTCCAGTTCCCAAGTTTTGAAACTATTGCTTGCAAACATCTGCAGCCATGATTTTCATAGAGCACTGTTGTCTGACAATAGCTCTGTTTTCAATTTGGTACCTCCTTCAGAGTTTGTAATTCTGAGAAAAAAAATGCCCATTGTAATGAAAACCGCAAGATTTTCACAATGGCTTGTGCCTTGCCCCATCTTTTATTTGTAGGTGTCAGATCACAGTTGTAGAGTGGTCCTTTTGAGATTGATGGGTTGAGGAACAAAGTTGTGATGGGTTTTTCTCTTCAGAGTTTCAGTCTTTTTATCCCTTCACTTAATAGTGTGTGGATGTTGCAGTAGATGCTTAGATGTTTTTGTCCTCGGAAAGTAACCCTTTGAAGCATACTGTAAGGTAAGAAGTAAGCAAAATAAAATCTAAATTCTTACTCTTTCCTCCAATATTCACTAATTTCAGACTTTTCACTCAGAGAGGTAATCATTCTCATTTTCATTATCTGGTCTTTGTTTCTTAGATATAGCTCCAGGGGAAATAAAAAAAGGCACCTTGGTAAAGTTCTGCTTAAACCCATTAAACCCATGGAGTTAGCTTTGTTTGTGGTCTGACATGAAAGAAATCCTGAGGACATAAAGGTTCTGTTCTATATTACCATGTTTTGTTTTGTTTTTTTCCTAGATGATACAAGGCAACTCAGTTCATGTCAGTTTACATCCCACTTAGAAGAGCTAAATATTTTCAGTATCATCTTTCTTGGTGACCTCTACCAGATGGGCTGTGACAGAGACAACAGCAAAACTGCTGTCTATACCACACTCTCATAGGCAGAGACTCATCTAATTCAAACACTGATGTCCGAAAATCAGATTTCTAAATTAAAATTAGTGACTCCCCTCTCATTTTAAAACCAGTGGAAAGTAGAAGTCTTTGCAGAGAAATACATCTGACTTATTTTGGAGTGCACTTAAAGATGGAAGCTTGGTGGGGTGAGTTTGACTCAGCATCATTATAACAGGATCTAACTTCCAGCGAGCTTTTAAGAAACTTTTAGAATAATTTGTTTGTTCTTTGCTTTGTACTGCTTAAACACTTCCACTCTAAGGGAAAACATGGTACTAAATGCAAATTATTGATGTGCAGCTATCTGCAGAACAGGAAGACTCTTCTTAAATATACATTGTTTTTTCCAACTATGTTAAAATCAAGGTCCCTTCCAACCCCTAATATGCTGTGATTCTGTGTTGTTTTGTTTTGTTTTGTTGATATGCGCTGTTATCTTAATTGTATTTAAATGTGTTTGTGAAATATCCTGGGTGGATATGAGTAGGCAGAGTTCCACTGGCTTCAATACTGCAATGGCAGGCCAGCATTTGTCCATTTGCATGTACCTGACTTAGCAACACATACTGTGAATTTTTAGAAGGAAAACAAAACTATAGTATAAAGATAGGTCAAAGTGAAATGTTAATAGTCTATTGCAGAGGCAAATGGGACCACTTTGCTGTTTAAACACATTCCTCATTACAAAACATATCTCTACAGACTTTGTGCTAGTAATTAAAAACGTCTGGTTTAGCATTTGATGCATATTAGGCAAAGTTTCAAGTCATGCAGTTTTCAGCAGAAACCAATGTCCCCCACAATTAAAAAACTCTTTGGATTCCGAGACAGGAATAGTGGAGAACATTCAATTAGACATGCTTTCACATTGTCTAGTGAATAAAATGAAAGGAAAAATAAATCTCTTATCCAGGAAGATACTTCTTTAGAATTTGGTATGATTGGTGTGGCTTATATATATTTGTGTTAGACAGCTATGTAGAAACTACTAAGCACTTGATGTCAGGAACAGGCCATGGGCACAGATTTGCCATAACAGTGCACGGATATGACTCTGAGACAAATGTGTTAATAACTTACAGCTCCCAACCAGTTGGAGTTTATCTCCTTGAGGTCTTTCCTGAGGATCCCATCTCTGGGAGATGTTTGTGTTATCTTAAGATGCCTCGCCTCTTTATTTANTTTCCAAGCAGCTCCGTTTCACACCAGCAGCCACTGACATTTCCATTTTTCAAAGCCTATTTTAAAAGCATGGTTGGGCCTGCCACATCTTAGAGTAAGAAGAACAATTCACTTCTGGCAAGGGACAACTATGCAAGCATAGCAAAGCAGTGCTTCCCAAACTGTGGTCAGTAGACTGCAGAACTAAAAGGATGAAACTCAGGACACTGTAGCTGGTGATCCTGTGAGATTGTATAATTTAAATATTTTCTTCATAGTCTGGAACAAAACATGATGAGAACGGAAGTGTCATGACTGGGGAGACATCTCAGGGCTGACAAAATTCAATGAAAAGTAAAAGAGAATGTGTAATGAACTAGGGTATTTTTTTGCTGTGCATCACAGATATCTTCCTCAAAATTACTTTTGTGCACTTTGTGATACTTTCTAAGCAAACGACATTAATTTCGTTAGTGTATGTACAGTAAGCCACTATTTACAGGATCTTTTATGTAAGTTGACTTGCATAAAATGAAGATAACTGCAAAATAATTTGAAAGAACCACTATTTACATGCAGATTCAACTGTGCAATTAAGGGTTTGATACCTTACGTATGCATCTTTGAATTTTTATCTTGAATTGTGGGCCTGCTTCCAGAAGACTCTTTCCTTCAGATTAAAGTATTGCAAAGCTAGATGAAACTACATTCCTCATGTTAACTTGCTTCCACTATAATGACTTCTTTTTGTTGAAGCCACAGATAATTAGACAACTCTTTTCTCAAATAGGAAATGTGTTTCTGCCTAACTGTGCACTTTAAACCTTCTAATATTCCTTACGCATCTGATCCTATTTGGAGACAAAAAGTGTAAATTTGATTGCATGTGTCCTCTAGAAAAAGTCAAAGTAAGTCCAGCTTTATATGTAAAAATATAAATTTAAGATTGTACACTAACATACTTTGACTTAGCTGAAATGAAAGCTACAGATGCCCTGTTATTGTAGGTCTGAATCGCGCCAGGATATTTTCGAATAGTAATAATATATATATATGAGTTTTATATATCTCTATACCAAACATTTAATCAGATTATCCATTACTGTATTCAAGTATTTTTAACATAGCATATTCCTGCCAATCTTTTCACAACCTAATTTGCATTTTCTAGATCAGATTAGCACCACTGAAGTGACATGCTTCAGTTTGAACATATCCATAAGCAGAAACATGACGCCTCAGTAGTTCTCCTGAAAGCTGTCCTCTCTCTGAGAAGTTCTTTCTCCTTCAGATGCTATTTGAGCCAAATAATGTCTAAAAAAATGCCTTTTGGGGCATTTGCAGCTGTGGCTAGAAGATGCACTTCAGGTACTCAATATAGCTCCAGCATCTGACTTCTGTCCAGCTGCAAACAATAACATTGCATATTTCCTTTTTTCACTAGATGTGAAACTGCAAGTGCTGACTCAGAGAGGCAGGATGGAGTTAAACTTTGGGCTGAGAATATAAGATGTCCTCTCTGAGAGTAAGGCATGAAGCCAATCTCTTTTGGTCTGGAGAGGCCACATTTGGAAGGAATTTTTATTTAGATAACAAACCAGCAATAGCCAGGTAAGACTATCCCCGCCTCCCTACTTGAGGTTCCCTATTTGAGGTGCAAATGACTATTAAATCTTCCAATATCTTTCGAATCAGACTCACATTTGGCATCTGTCTGTGTAGCTCAATGAGGTGCAGGCAATCCTGTGGATAGTGTCTGTGGCTGCAAGCCTGCCTCAAATCCCTTCGTGGTTACAGTGAGCTGCAGTGAAGTTGTTGCTTCATTGATGATTGTGTCACATTGTCATGGTGAAGCAATGCTGGAATTTTCCTTGTTCGAACTACATCCACTAAAATGTCTCTATTTACCTCCTGAAGCAGCAAGAGCTATATGAAAAATAGCATAATACGGGAGTTTTGTAGTAGATAATGAGTATTTTAATAGCAACGAGGGGGAGAATGAAAGCCTAATTATAGTATGTGCACAAAACACATATTTTAAAGTGCTGTAGAAAGATGCGTGGGCAGGGAGCTATTTCAGCTGAGCCTTTGCAGTGTGATGTTTCTCCTATCTGAGATTTTCTGCTAGCTGCTGAACACCAAAAATCCAACACAGGCATTCTGGACATTTAAAAGCAGAAAATAATGCCTTGGCTACATGAGATGCCAAACCGAACTGACTCAGTGCATCTGGGACAAACATAGTTCATACATAGTCAAATCTAGCAGTTTCACAGGTGAGGCTCAAGAAAGGAGAAAGTGACAGAGTGGATATTTGGGCCCGAATTTTGCCTTTATGTATCTAATTTTCATTGTGCTCAGCTATCCTAAAGAAACCTGGCACTCCATTTTAAAAGAGAAGTCAACGAGTAAACCATAGTACTTCAGGAGTCATCCAGAGCCATTTTAGGTTTGCAGAGAAGTTATGGGAAAGCACAGGGGCAAGAACTGACAAAACACAATAATTACATGCGTGGCTAACATATTCTGGATTCCTGGAAAAATTGGATGTTTGACTAATGTTGTGCCTAGCCAGACCTCATTGGTGTAAGCAGCGTTGGCTTAGGAGATCTGTACAGGTGTCACTTACATTGGCAGCACATCAGACATTAGATTTCCAGAGTGGAAGTGGTTTCAGCTGCTTGGCAAGAATTCTGTAAAGTCAAAGTCTCTCATCTAATACTCAGATATCAGGAAGGGAGGCAAAATATATGCATGGCCATTGAAAAAAAGTCTGTGAATGGCTTTTCATCCAGGAACTCCTTTGTAAGCACACCTCAGGACAAGCTTGAGAACTGGACTTGTCATGCTAGCAGGTGACACAGTAAACCTCTCTGACACCAAAACACCGCATCAGATAGAGAACGGAGTTCTCTCTCATTTTAATACACATATGAGAAAAAGATGAAATGCTAATGCTGTAAAATTGTTTCACAGGTCTTAGCTTTCTGTCTGTACAGCTATAAAATTTCACAATGTAACTAAATTCCTGAGGAGGTCATGATGCAGGAATAAAAGACCCTTAAACTGGAGTAGACAAGAACTAAGGCAAGACAGCCATTGAAACAGAATCTTGCTTCTTAAAGTATCTGGTAGTTAAATAAAGTATCAGGGGCAGACACTGATTTATCCTTTACTACTTTATGTATGTATGATTTCTTTGCTTATATATCAAATTTTTTTCCTCTAGAAAAATCAGCATCAAAGTCATGCCTAGAGGACACATAAAATTTAAAACCAAAGCAGACAAGTGTAAACAAAGTCCATGTGTATCTCTGTCAGTCACTTGCAGGATACTCAGAAGATAATATCTGAAAATATTCTCTCAGAAACAGAGTGGGATTTATCCAAAAAGTGGCTAAAGAATATTGCCCTTTATAGAGCATTTAGCAAATGGGTGTGCTCCACTCCTTTCTGGTGTGAAGCTGACCGTTCTGTGGAACTTCAGCACTTGCCTCTGAAACATTCCTCTGAAAATCCTCCTGGGGGAGAAGAAACAACAGCTACTTTGAGTCCATTCCTGGCTGGAGCCAGTGTGCTGATCCATTCTGGCACTTCTGGAAGTAGGGCAGCCTTTGGAAGCCCTTGCTACAGTGGGGCCCTGCTGCTGGCAAGGAGGAGCCCAAGGTTTGGCATCCTTCCAAGCTGGACTATTTAAAATCAGTGCTGTTGCTTTTCTGCAGGTAGTGCTTTTGCATGAGAAGGGAGCAGAGGAGACAGTTTCATGCCTGCATTTTTGGATCAAAATTTCACTTTAATATAGATCTCATGAAAATGCCAAGAGTACAGAAGCCCAATAAGGTTAGTTGTGCAGATCAAAATCACTGCACCGGACCACGGAATTAATTTTAGATGACTGCATGAAAAACTGACTGACAAAAAGAAGTCTATTGTATCTGTATGTAATGGCTTTTGATCTCCATTTATTTTGCTTTTTAGTCTTCAAATATTTAACTGTCTTTGGGGGTAATTATTCTTAAGCGAGTAATAAATAATCTGCAACTCATTGATGAAGAAATGAGTGCTCTTTTGTGGGGAAATTCTTAAAGAGCTCCTGCTGTTACAAAGAAGAGGTTGTATTTCCCTAAAAGAGGGGTAGCATAGAGGTATGGCCCGGAAATTTGCCATTTGAAAGCAGGCTCAGTCACTTTTCAAATACAGCTCAGCAAGTTTCTGTTCTGCTATTGTCAGGCTTAATTCTGCACTTCACTAGGTGAGCTCTAAGACACCGTAAATTAACTGAATTAATAGCAGTGCAGTGGCCATACCTCAGCATTACATTGAAGGAGTGGAGAATTGTGGATTTAAGACCAGTTTTACCAGATTAGAGAAAAGATGTTTAGAGAAAAGATGGACAAACTCAGTAAGGCTATGGTGCTGTTTTTTCTTACAATATTGTGATTTTCCAGCAGCCAACTAGTGGGGGTTTTCCCAGGAAGAAAGGGTAGTTCCATATAAACATTTCTTGAGACTTTTTACTTCGTTGGATGCATTTCACCACGTTCAGTACCTATGATTATGTGATGCTATATAGCTTCAAGCTTCTAAAATACAGAAGATGAATCATAGAATGATAGAATGGCTTAGGTTGGAAGTGACCTTAGAGATCACCTACACCCACCTCCTCACCATGGGCACAGGAATGCCTCTCAACTAGGCTCAGCACCTTAAGGCCTCATCCAACCTGGCCTTGAACATGCCCAGGGAGGAGACATCCACAACCTCCCTGGGCAACCCATTCTAGGGTGTCACCATCCTCATACTGAAGATCTTGTTCCTAAGCTCCAGTCTAAATCTACTCTTCCTCAGCTTAAAATCATTCCCCTTTGTCTTATTGCTAGACAACCTTATGAAAAGTTCCTCTCCAGCCTTTCTGTAGGATCCATTCAGATTTTGGAAGGCAGCTATAAGATTGCCTCAGAGTCTTCTCTTTTCTAGGCTGAACAATCCCAGGTCACTCAGCCTATCCTCATGACAGAGATGTTACAGCCTTTGGATGATCTTTGTGACCCCATTCTGAACTCATTCCAACAGTTCTGTGCCATTCTTTTGTTGGGGATACCAGAACTGCATGCAGCGATTGAGGTGCAGTTGTGCAGTCTCACAAGAGCAAAGAGGAAAATTTACCTCTTTTGACCTGCTGGCCATGCTCCCCTTGAGGCAGCCTGGGATACCATTTGCTGGGCTGCACGTTCACACTGCCATATCATGTTGAGCTTCTCATCACAGGATCACAGGATGTTGACCCATGGTTGGAAGTGACCCAAAGAGGTCATCGAGTCCAACCCCTCTGCTAGAGCAGGACCATACAACCTAGCTCAGATCACAGAGAAATGCATCCAGACAGGCCTTGAAAGTCTCCAGAGAAGGAGACTCCATAGCCTCTCAGAGGAGCCTGTTCCAGTGCTCTGGGACCCTTATGGTAGAGTAGTTCCTCCTTGTGTTTTGGTGGAACCTCCTGTGCTGCAACTTACACCCATTACTCCTTGTTCTATCACAAGGAGCAAGCGAGAAGAGCCTGTCCCCTCCCTCCTGACACCAAGGCCTCAGATTTTTATAAAAATTTATTAAATCCCCTCTCAGTCTTCTCTTCTCCAGACCAAAAAGCCCCAGGTCTCTCAGCATCTCCTCATAAGACATGCTCCAGTCCCCTAATCATCCTCGTAGCCCTCCGCTGGACCCTCTCCAGCAGATCCCTGTCCCTCTTAAACTGGAGATCCCAAAACTGAATGCAGTATTCAATATGAGGTCTCACCATGGCAGAGTAGAACCTCCCTTGATCTGTTGGACACACTCTTCTTAATACACCCCAGGATCCCATTGGCCTTCTTGGCCACAAGAGCATATTGCTGTCCCATGGATAACTTGTTATCCACCAGCACTCTCTGGTCCCTCTCCACAGGGCTGCTCTCCAGCAGATCACCTCTCAGCCTGTACTGGTGCAGTTTATTATTCCTCCCCAGATGCAGGTCTCTGCACTTGTCCTTGTTGAACCTCATTTGGTTCCTCTGTGCCCAGCTCTGCAGTCTGTCCAGGTCTCACTGGATGGCTGCACAGCCTTCAGCTGTATCAGCCAAGACTCCCAGTTTGGTGTCATCAGCAAACCTGCTGAGCAAACTCTGTCACCTCATCAATGTCATTGATGAAGATGTTGAACACAACAGGACCCAGCACTGATCCCTGGGGGCCTCCACTGATTACAGCTCTCCAGCTGGACCTAGCACCATTGATCAGTACTCTTTGCAGTGTATCTTGTAATCAGTTCCTAATCTGTCTCGCTGTCTGCTTTCCATCCAATACTTCTTGATCATGCTCACTAAAATGTCATGGGAGACAGTGTCAAAGGCCTTGCTAAGGTCTCCTAGAAGCTACCCACTCAGTTATGTTCTCATAGAATGATATCAGGTTAGTCAAGCATGATTTCCCCTTAGTAAATCCATGCTGACTACTCCTGATAGCCTTCTTCTCTTCCAAGTGCCTTGAGATGCTCTCCAGAAGGAGCCACTCCATCATTTTTCCAGAGATGGAGGTGAGGATACACCAAAGCATCTTTTTTCAGAGCTACTCTCAAACCACTCTGCACCCAGCCTGTGTTTATGCCTGGGATTGGCCTGTCCCAGATACTGGAACTTTAACTTTGACATGTTGAACCTCATTAATTTGGCAGTGGCCCACTTCTCAAGCCTGCCAAGATCCTTCTGGATGGCATCCCTTCCCTGAAGTGAGCACACTACACCACACAGCTTGGTGTCACCCAAAACTTGCTGAGGGTGTACTCGATGCCACTGTCCATATTCAACAGCACTCGACCCAGTACAGATCACTGAGGAATTCCATTTTTCACTATGAGCCACCTGGATGTTGACCCATTGATCACAACCCTTTGAGTCCTTCCATCTAGCCAGTTCCTTATTCATCAGGTGGTCCATCCATCAAGGCCACGCCTCTCCATCTTAGAGACAAGGATGTCGTGTGGGACAGTGGCAAATGCTTTGCACAAGTCCAGGTAGATGTCTCTGTGTTCTTCTTAAGGGAACCTGGAACCTCTCAAACCACCATGTTTGCTCTTCTCATATTTACCAGAGCTGAAACTGTGTCATGGAAGGCCACAAGATTCGTCAGACTCAATTTGCCCTTTGCAAACCCATGTTGGCTGTCACCAATCGCCTTGTTTGAAGTTTTACACCATCCACTTTGAAGCTTCACCATTAATAGAAGAATGACAATTTCTGCCTTGTGAAAATAGCATAAGGATATAACACATAGTAAAGTGATAAAACATCTCAAAATTCAAAATTATATTTGACATAACACTCCATTTTTTTCCCCCTAAACTAACCTGAACTGGAGATGCCTCTTGTCTTTTTTTTTTT
>VWZI01013599.1:0-15933 GCA_013396835.1 Psilopogon haemacephalus | reverse complement strand
CTTTCTCTCCCTTCCTTCCTCCCTCCCTTCCTCCCTTCATCCCTCCTATCCTCCCTTCCTCCTATCCTCCCTTCCTTCTTTCCTCCCTTCCTTCCTCTCTTCCTCTCTCTTCCTCTCTTTCTTTCTCTCTTCATCTTCTCTCTCTCTTCCTCTCTTTCTCTCTCTCTTCCTCTCTCTCTCTCTTTCTTTCACTCTTTCTTTCAAGCAGTAAAAATATACAGGAGCATTTCTGCTAGTAATAGAACTAATCTGTAAATTAATACTGGGCATTACAGCTGAGTCTGTACTTTCCAGCAGGAGCATACAAGCTCAAAATGAACTGCTCAGTGAATAAGGAATTGCTTGGATGGCTGCACCCAGAGGGGAGTGGATCCTTGGCTTCAAGTCCAGCTGGAGAACAGCAACAAGTGGTGTCCCTCGGGGGTCATTACTGTTTAATATTTTTCTCATGGATATAGACAGTGAGATCAAGTGCACCATCAGCAAGTTTGCAGATGCCACCAAGCTGAGCAGTGCTGACAGCGTGCTAAAGGAACAGGAGGTCATCCACTGGCCACCTGGCCAGTCTGGAGAGCTGGGCCCAGGTGAACCTCATGAGGTTCAATGAGAGCAAGTGCAGGGTCCTGCACCTGAGTAAGAACAAGCCTCATTATCCATACAGGCTGAGGGGTGAGGTGATAGAAAGCTGCCTTGTGGGAAAGGACTAGAAAGTTCTAGAGGATAACAAGCTGGATGTGAGCTAACAGGGAGTGCTTGCAGCCCAGGAGGCAAAATGGAGCCTGGGCTACATCAAAAGAAGCTTGGGCAGCAGATGGAGAGAGCTGATCCTGCCACTCTTCTCTGGTAAGATCTCACTTGCTGTGCTGTGTCCAGCCCTGGGGCCCTCAGCACAGGAAGGACATGGACCTGATGAAGCAGGTCCAGAGGAGGACCACAAAGATGGTTGGCAGGTTGAAGCAGCTCTGCTCTGAGGTCAGGCTAAGAGAGTTGGGGCTCTGCAGCCTGGAGAAGAGAAGGCTGCCAGGAGACCTTGGAGTGGCCTTCCAGGATCTGAAGGGGGCTACAGGAAGGCTGGGGAGGGACTATTGACAAGGTCTGGTAATGCCAGGATGAGGAAGAATGGGTTTAAAGTGTCAGAGGGGAGATTGAAACTGAATGTTAGGAGTTGTTTTCAGTGAGGGTGGTGAGACACTGGCACAGGTCGCCCAGGGAGGTTGTGGAGCACAGAATGTGCTTCCAGATCCTAATCTGTGTTTATGGGCTCCACAACCTCCCTGGAGGTGTTCAAGGCCAGGTTGGATGAGTCCTTGAACAACCTGTTCTAGTGGGAGGTGTCCCTGCCTATGGCACAGGGGGGTTGGAACCGGCTGAGCTTTGAGCTCCCTTCCAACCTAAACCATTCTGTGACTCCTTATTAAAATCTCTCCCAATAATGTTAGTGGAAATTACTCATTTTATTACCTTCCCCTGGGCTGTTTGTTGTAACTGCTAGAAAAACACAACTGAATTTTTGGACACCCACTCAATCAGGAATGGAAAAGGCGTGCCCAGGTGATGGTGTTATGCACATATTGTGGAAACACAGGAAGATATTTGTGACTAAAAAAAATTAAGGCCATGTGAATAGCTGTGAATAGTCTGAGCCATTGTGCTTCTAGCTCTGACATGTAGTAGCAGTTATGCTGTGCTTTGATTAGGGAGAATCACAGGATTCACCAGGTTGGAAAAGACCTCTAGGGTCATGGAGTCCAACCTATCCTCTGGCTACATATTGACAGAAAACCATCAAACCCTCAGTCCATGCTGAAGTTCAACACTTCTGATGGACTTGTGATTGAGAGAGGGCTTCAGCTTCCCAGACACTGATATCAAAGTACTCCAAAGTGCAGTTCAGTTAATGAATGGCTGCTTCCTTCAGTATTCCTCTTTGAGCAACACTAAATTGGGGGTAATTAACCAGGTCATTTGTCAATAAGCATCTCTGTCTCATGAAAAAAAAATGTGGCATACCTAGCTTGGAAGTAGCACGTGAGGCAATGTTGAGGTTGTTCTCCACCAGAAACAGCTCATTTGATTGAGGAGAGTGTGTCCAACAGATCAAGGGAAGTTCTCCTGCGCCTCTACTCTACCCTGCTGAGACCTCATCTTGAGCACTGCCTTCAGTTTGGGGTGCCCCAGTTGCAGAGGGACAGGGACCTGCTGGAGAGGGTCCAGGGGAGGGCTGTGAGGATGCTGAGGGGACTGCAGCACTGCCTGGGGAGGAGAGGCTGAGGGACCTGGGGCTGCTTAGGCTGCAGAAGAGAAGACTTAGAGGGGATTGGATCAATGTTTGTAAATCTCTGAGGGCAAGGAGTGGAGGGGACAGGATCTGCTGAGTGCTCCCTGCCATAGGCCGAGAAGCAATGGATGGAAGCTGCAGCACAGGAGGTTGCAGCTCAACACAAGAGGCAACTTCTTGCCTGTGTGGGTCCCAGAGCAGTGGCACAGGCTGCCCAGAGAGGTTGTGGAGTCTCCTTGTGTGGANGGACTCTATGATCTCTTTGGGTCCCTTCCAACCCCTGACATCCTGTGATCTCCTGATGGCACAGAAAGTAATAGAGAATTTTTGCAGTTGGGTAATGGTGAAGTCAGTTTATTAGGCAGTAGTTTAGACTAGGCAGCAGGCAGTGATACTGGGAAGCATTACTTTGGCATGAAACCTGAAAAATAATCTTGTCTTGGGTCAGAGAGGGAAAGGCAAATGGCAGTACTATTAAAGGTGTCTGAAAATTCAGGCTGCCTGAAGAGGTTGTGGAGTCTCCTTGTGTGGAGCCTTTGCAGGCTCTGTCTGGATGTGTTGCTGTGTGCCCTGAGCTAGATTGTCTGCTCCTGCTCTGGCAGGGGGGTTGGACTGGGTGATCTCTTTGTGTCTTTTCCAAGCCCTGACGTCCTGTGAACCTGTGAGCCTGAGTTTGCAAGGCCCTTTCAGGTGTGCGTCACAGCAGTGGTTCATGTGGTTCATGGTCTTCCTTATCAGTCATTTCCTACAAGCCCTGAGTCCCTGGCAGAAGTTCTTACACCTGGCCAGAGTGAACAGTCAAGCTTGGCCTTTGCTGCCACTTGGCTTCATTTGGCTGTGCAAATCTGCTGGTCAGAGTGTGTGGTGCAGAGTGCTGAATGGGAGGCTGTGGAGCTTAGCTTGCAGAAACACCTGAGTGAGCCTTGTACAGAACTGACAGTGGGCCAAGAGGTTTGGCTTGGAATCTGAGCCAATAAAGCCTTGTCAGACCTGAGGAAGCGCTGCCATTTTGCTCTGGTGCCCAAATTTTGTCCTTCATTCTGTGTCAGTGAAGGTTTTTGTCTTACTTTCACTATTTACTTATTTACCTATCTGATGATACTACAGTAATGGATTTAATTTGGCAGAGAGGAGATTTGATCTGGATGTTAGGAAGAAGTTGTTTGCAGTGAGGGTGGTGAGACACTGGCACAGGTTGCCCAAAGGAGGTTGTGGATCCATTTAAATTAGATGTTAGGAAGAAGTTCATCGCAGTGAGGGTGGTGAGACACTGTCACAGGTTGCCCAGGGAGGTTGTGGATCCATTTAAATGGAATGCTAGGAAGAAATTCTTTACAGTGAGCATGGTGAGACACTGGCACTGCTTGCCCAGGGAGGTTGTGGATCCATTTAAATTAGATGTTAGGAAGAAGTTGTTTGCAGTGAGGGTGGTGAGACACTGGCACAGGTTGCCCAAAGGAGGTTGTGGATCCATTTAAATTGGATGTTAGGAAGAAGTTCATTGCAGTGAGGGTGGTGAGNGCAGTGAGGGTGGTGAGACACTGTCACAGGTTGCCCAGGGAGGTTGTGGATCCATTTAAATGGAATGCTAGGAAGAAATTCTTTACAGTGAGCATGGTGAGACACTGGCACTGCTTGCCCAGGGAGGTTGTGGATCCATTTAAATTAGATGTTAGGAAGAAGTTGTTTGCAGTGAGGGTGGTGAGACACTGGCACAGGTTGCCCAAAGGAGGTTGTGGATCCATTTAAATTGGATGTTAGGAAGAAGTTCATTGCAGTGAGGGTGGTGAGACACTGGCACAGGTTGCCCAGGGAGCACAGGTGCTTCTGTGCTCCACAACCTCCCTGGAGGTGTACAGGGGCAGGTTGGATGAGACCCTTGGGCGACCTGTTCTAGTGGGAGTTGTCCCTGCCTATGGCATAGGAGGGTTGGGACTGGCTGAGCTTTGAGCTTCCTTCCAACCCAAACCATTCTGTGGTTCTGTGATTCCTTATTGAAATCTCTCCTGATAATGTTCTTGCTGGAGGAAATCTGAATCCTGCAGCTTGAAGACCGAAACAAAATTCAAAATGAAATCTTTTTCCTTTTTGTCAGCACCCATAGAGCATGAGGATAGCAGAAGCACACATATCAGATGTGTGTTTATTAGCTGATGAGTATGTTAGCTGTTGGTTTTATTTATTGGCCTTGTTATGTGATGCCAAAATGCACTCTAAAGTGCACTCTTCTGAGGCTTTAGGTAAGCTAAGGTTGCTGTCTGCTTGCATGTGCTTTTGGCAGCGTGGTGTTAGCTGCTTGTCCCCAGGGACTTCACTTTTAGGGACAGAACAAAGGGAACACACACAAAAATTTGGAAAAGTTTGGGTTTTTTTGGTCTGTTTCAAGTCAAAAGCATTTTGCAGCCACTAGTGAGGGTGACAAATATTCATCTTGTGGTCTAGGACTTGGCTGAATCTCAGCCTTTTGGGCCCAAGTCTGGGAATGTAGGATTGTGCCTTTGCATCAAGGCAGCATGAAGGACACTATTGTTTTTCCTGGTGTTCACAAACAATGAGTGCAGAACTGGCACAGCACTCTTGTGATGCTCTTTGACAATGGATTCGTTTTCTTTCCATTTATAAACAATAATGATGAGTTTTGGGGTTTTTAAAAATGGTTTAGAAAGCCGAAATAAGGGGAAAGGAGGGGAGAAAGAAAGGAAAACAGAGAGAAAGGAAGAAATGAAGAAAGGAGAACAAAAGAAAAGAAAAAGAGAAAAATAAATGGAGAAAGGAAGAAAGAAAACAAGAAAGGAAGGAAGAAAGAAGGAAAGGGAGAAAGGAAGGAAGGGAGTTGGAAAGGAAGGAGGAAAGAAAACAAGAAAGGAAGGAGGAAAGAAGGAAAGGGAGAAAGGAAAGGAGTTGGAAAGGAAGGAGGAAAGAAAACAAGAAAGGAAGAAAGAAGGAAAGGGAGAAAGGAAAGGAGTTGGAAAGGAAGGAGGAAAGAAAACAAGAAAGGAAGAAAGAAGGAAAGGGAGAAAGGAAAGGAGTTGGAAAGGAAGGAGGAAAGAAAACAAGAAAGGAGGGAAGAAAGAAGGAAAGGGAGAAAGGAAGGAAGGGAGTTGGAAAGGAAGGAGGAAAGAAAACAAGAAAGGAGGGAAGAAAGTAGGAAAGGGAGAAAGGAAGGAAGAAAGGAGAAAGGGAAGAGAAAGAAGGAAAAGAAAGCAAGAAATAAAAGAGACAGAGAGAAAGGAAGGAAGAAAGAAGGAAAGGACAGCAAGAAAGAAAAGAAACAGGGAGAAAGGAAGAAAGAAGGAAAGGAAAGCAAGAAAGAAAAGAGAAAGAGAGAAAGGAAGGAAGAAAGAAGGAAAGGAAGAAAAGAAAGGGAGAAGAACAGAAAGGGAGGAAGAAAGAAAAAGAAAGGAAGAGAGAAAGGGAGAAAGAAAAGGAAGGGAGAAAAGAAAGGAAGAAAAGAAAGAGTGAATATTGGCAAAATAAAGATTTGAGACACCTTATAGAAAGAGCAATGTCCATTCCCTTCTGTTGTGCTGGTGAGTTAGGGCAGGCTGATCCATTCAAGGCTTTGTTCTGATCTCCACCTCTGCAGCCACAGGGGCAGAGGAGCCAGCAGCATCTCTGCCCCTGGCACATGGTTCTGTAGAGGAGAAGGTGCACAGCTGCTGGGCTTCCATGCTGGCCTCTCTGCTGGGTCTGTCTCTGCCAGGCTGAGTGGAAGCAGAGATGTATGCTGAGAACTGTTCTGGTGTTACTGTACTGGTAGTCCCTTAGGAGTCCTCTCCAATTTGGGGTGCCCGATGCTAGAGATAAGGCAGTGTCCCCATTGTAAATAGGAATTGTAGCCTTCAACCCTTCTCCTATTTCCACAGCAGAAGGAACAATGTGGAAGGCTCTAAAGAGCTGCATAAACTTTACTCTCTGTGCTTTTCCCCACCAGTGTGCTGTAAGTGTGATCAGGGGCCACAAGCTGCCATACAGAATCACAGAAACACTCAGGTTGGAAAAGACCCTGGGGATCCTCAAGTCCAACCTAGAACCCTACTCTACGAAGTTCACCCCCAAACACCACATCTAAACAGCCACAGGCAGGACTGGGGACTCAGCCACCTCTCTGGGCACTCCACTCTGTCTGTAGGGGGAGGGAAAAAATAATTCCTAATGAACTCATCCCATTAGACTGAACTCAGCTTTGGCACAGGCAGCCAAAGCCATTTGGGCTCACACACACCTCACTGCAATGTAACCTGAGCTGTGACTACAGTCCAAGTCTTTGGCTTTCCATTAAAACATATTCAAAAGATAGCTCTTATCTCTTCCTCTGCCAGGTCTGGCAGCAAAGCCAGACCTGGCCAGTTAAAAAAAAAAAAT
The DNA here is from genome assembly GCA_013396835.1 of Psilopogon haemacephalus. NCBI lineage: Eukaryota > Metazoa > Chordata > Aves > Piciformes > Megalaimidae > Psilopogon > Psilopogon haemacephalus. The sequence goes on along the minus strand of VWZI01013599.1, from coordinate 9,290 downwards.
CCCCTGTGCTCATGCTACCTGACTACTTTAGCCAGCCACAGCACCAGCTGCAGAGTTGTGTTCTTGGTAGTTTTGTTGTGGTAACCAGGACATGCTGCCTGCCTGCTTTCCTGCTTAGCAAAACCTAGAAGGTCAGGTTGGATGAGTCCTTGAGCAACCTGTTCTAGTGGGAGGTGTCTCTGCCTATGGCACAGGGGGGTTGGAACTGGCTGAGCTTTGAGCTCCCTTCCAAGCTAAACCATTCTATGATTCTATTACCTGTTCTAATGGGAGGTGTCCCTGCCTATGGCACAGGGGGGTTGGAACTGGCTGAGCTTTGAGCTCCCTTCCAACCTAAACCATTCTATGATTTTCTCCTAAATTGCCCTTCACATTGGGCACTTACCAGGACTTTGGGCCCAGTCCTGTTTAATATCTTCACTGATGATCTGGAGGAGGGGATTGAGTCCACCATCAGTAAGTCTGCAGGTGACACCAAGTTGGGAGCAAGTGTGGAGCTGTTAGAGGGCAGGAGGCTCTACAGAGGGACCTGGACAGGCTGCACAGATGGGCACAGTCCAAAGCCAGGAGTCTGAACAAGTCTAAGTGACAGGTCCTGCACTTTGGCCACAACAAGCCCAGGCAGTGCCACAGGCTGGGGACAGAGTGGCTGAGAGCTGCCAGGCAGAGAGGGACTTGGGTGGACTGGTTGGCAGCTGAAAACAAGCCAGCAGTGTGCCCAGGTGGGCAGCAGAGCCAATGGCATCCTGGGCTGGAGCAGGAGCAGTGTGGCCAGCAGGAGCAGGGAGGTTATTGTGCCCCTGTGCTCAGCACTGCTCAGCACACACCTTGAGTGCTGTGTCCAGTTCTGGTTGCCGCCATTCAAGAGAGATGTTGAGGTGCTGGAAGGTGTCAAGAGAAGGGCAGCAAGGCTGGGGAGGGGCCTGGAGCACAGCCCCAAGAGGAGAGGCTGAGGGAGCTGGGGGTGTNGAGCCTCAAGCTGTGGCAGGGCAGGTTGAGGCTGGATGTTAGGAGGAAGTTGTTGTCAGAGAGAGTGATTGGCATTGGAATGGGCTGCCCAGGGAGGTGGTGGAGTCCCCATCCCTGGAGGTGTTTGAGAGGAGGCTAGGTGGGGTTTAGTTAATGAGAAGGGTTAGGTGATAGGTTGGACTGGATGATCTTGGAGGTCTCTTCCAACCTGGTCAATTCTGTGACTCTGTGATAAGTATCCTGGCATAGGAAATCATCACAGCCAAGCTTTTGTGATGTTTTCTGTCCTCTAGAGGACTCTCTACTGGGAAAATTAGGAGATATTCCAAAACAAAATGAATGTTACAAAGTAGGGAATAAAGCACATGCAGAGAGACTGGAAGCTCTTCTGGGAAGAGGAGCTTCACAGGTGTGGTGCTCAGGAGCAGAAGGGTCTGCATGCCCTCTGTTCCACGCAGAGGGACTTGCACCAGAAGCACGCTGGAGGCAGCCTGATTTTGTGCAGTTCCCTGGCTGGGCTGCTGCAGTTCAGGAACAATTTGCATAACCATCTAGGATTGCATTTTCTTTTCCAATTAAAACTTGAAGTTGCCCAGGATCTGCCTGGGCAGTGCAAGTTCCCTGCCACTGAAGCTGTGTACAGGAAAAGGCACTCTGGGTTAGAATGCTCAGGGATCTGCTTTCAGTCTGGGAAGGGACAGCTAAGCAGAAGCAGCATTTTGGCTGGTTGGATTTGGCCTGCTGCATTTGGGACAGTTGTTGCTCTGGAGCACATCAGGGCAGCTCACATTGGAAAGTTTTGCTTTTGTTGTCCGTGATTGTCTTTGGTACTCATTTGAGGTTTTGATGGTTTCCTTCCACTGAAGGAAAGTTTACTCAATCCAGAGATATTCAGAGCTCCTTGTGAAAGTGCCTGAAGCTAAAATCATGTCTGAATGGCTGCACATAGTACATGCTGAGCTCTCTCACTTGACATCCAATGTTTGGCACAGCACAAGGACCCAAACAATTTGCACGCTGCTCATCTGTTGCCAGTGACTGTGCTGGTTCTGCTTTTATGAGGAGGGAAGGAGTTGATCCCTTCAAATATTCACACACAGAGAGAATTAACCAGGTTGGAAAATACCTCTAAGATAGAAGAGAAAACAAACAGCAGAGCTGTTACTTATTGATCCTTCTGCTTCACCCTCTACCTAGCTAGCATTTGCTACAGATCTCTGTCTGCATGCCTCATTTTGGGCTGAAGCAAAGGAGTGGTACATGATTTTCTTATAATTGCTCCTAAAAAAGCCCCAAACCCAATGGCAAAGTTAGAAATCCCAATTCCCAGGTCCTGGAATGATGCACTGTGGAAAAGGGGGGGAAAAAAAAAAAAAGTCCTTTATTACTGTTTATAAGCAAGATGTGAAACCAGGCAGGGGCAGCAGGGCTTGGGATTTGGAGTGTCCTCTTTCCTGGCCTTGCCCACTCCCCTATTTCTCCACTGTTCTTAAAAGATTCGTGATTTTAATTTCAGTCTTCTCCTTTTTGTTTGTTTTCCTTCCCTTTCTTTCCTTTGCAAGTATTGAATGTCTCCTCTGGGAGTAAGCCTGACCACATGTGCATGCAATGATGGTTTATTTTTATTGGAGTCATTGCCTGTGACTGTTATTCATTACTATAGAAAGGACTGCACTAACAAACTGCTCTGGGAGCTTTGTTTGATTCTGTTTTCTGTTGTTTAAAAAATAAATTTAAAAAAGACCAACCAAAAAACCCTATTTTGGCCATAGAGTGTCTACTGCCATCATTAAGACCTCAAGAGTGAGGAGACTGGACACTAGTGCTGCCTCCTGGGTGTCCTGTTGTGGCTGGTGTTGCAAAGCAGAGTCTCAGCTTCCTTGCATGTGTTTCTTTAGGTCAGCTCTTCAACCATCTTAGAATCATAGAATCAGCCAGGTTGGAAGAGAGCTCTGAGATCATCCAGTCCAACCTAGCACCCAGCCCTAGCCAATGGCACTCAGTGCCCATCCAGGCTTTGCTTCAACACCTCCAGGGATGGGGGCTCCACCACCTCCCTGGGCAGCCCATTCCAATGCCAATCACTCTCTCTGCCAACAACTTCCTCCTAACATCCAGCCTGAGTCTGCCCTGCACAACTTGAGACTCTGTCCCCTTGTTCTGTTGCAGGTTGCCTGGTGAAAAAGCCCAACCTCACCTGGCTACGATCTCCCTTCAGGTAGTTGTAGACAGCAATAATCCCTCCCCAGCCTCCCCTCAGGTAGTTGCAGAGAGCAATGAGGTCTGCCCTGAGCCTTCTCTTCTGCAGGTTGCACACCCTCTCTCAGCCTGTCCTCAGAGCAGAGCTGCTGCAGCCCTCTAAGCATCTTTGTGGCTTCCTCTGGACTAGCTCCAACACTTCCATGTCCTTCTCATGTTGGGAGCTCCAGAACTACACACAGTACTCCAGGTGGGCTTTTCAGTCTTAGGTAGGTTTGTCATATATGGAATTCAAGTGCACTGCACTAGAAGAAAAAAAAAATCAATGTGGTGCTGCATTTTGGGGGGGGGGTGAATCAACAGCAGGATGCTCAGACACTTCTGACTCGGTTCATTTTGCTGCTGTTTCCAGATGTGCACTAATGGACTTCTTTTAGAGTGTCCACCCGGACTCTGCTTGCCTGCTTTTCCACACTAATTGGTTTGGATTTATGGAATGCCTCTTACAAAGTGCCTCTGGCTGCCATTGTTGCTTTCCTATAAAGTAGTGGAAAGGAAACTCCTTCCCTCAACAGTTTCCGCTGGACAGAATTTTCTCGCGGGCAAAGGAGGGACAGAGTCCACTTAAATGCTCCATAAAGGCTTTTATTGAGTTGTGACCCATTAACCTGGCCTTGATGAAAGCCTTTCCAAACAACTGGATTTCAGGGAACCACATCTCTTAGGTACTCTGTGTGTGACATGAATTAAATGACAGATCCCTAAGAAATAGTTTGAATCCAAGCTGTGATTTATTTTTCTCTTTGACAAGTACAAAAGGGGTTGGGAATTCCTCTCTGCTCACACTGCTGGGGCATGCTTGTAGCCCTGTTTGCTTCCGAGTGCTCAGGACATCTGAAGCTCTCCCTGTGTCAATGCACAAGGTTTTTTTACCAGGAGGAATATATGTGTGGGGTCTAGATGACTAGAGAGGCTGAAGCTGGGGCTCTGCAGTCTGGAGAAGAGAAGGCTTCCAAGAAACCTTGGAGTGGCCTTCCAGGATCTGAAAGGGGCTTCCAGGAGAGCTGGGGAGGGACTATTAACAAGGTCTGGTAATGAGAGGATGAGGAAGAATGGGTTTGAACTGGCAGAGGGGAGATTGAAACTGGACGTTAGGAGGAGGTTGTTGGCAGTGAGGGTGGTGAGACACTGGCACAGGTTGCCCAGGGAGGTTGTGGCTGCTCCCTCCCTGAAGGTGTTGAGGACCAGGATGGATGAGGTCTTGAGCGACCTGATCTAGTGAGAGGTGTCCCTGCCTATGGCACAGGGGGGTTGGAACTGGATGATCTTTGAGTTCTCTTCTGACCTAATCCATTCTATGATTCTAAATAAGGACTGCCACTTTCCCTTCCAGAATATATCAAATACCTGCCCAGGGGGCCCAAAGAAAAGCAGAATGGAAGAGCAGAAAAAAAGTTATGAGGTCTGCTGGGATATCAGATGTGAAATCAGATTCGTTGTTTTCCTTCCTGGCTTTTTCCTGGGCTCTGCTGCAGCTGAAAAAACAATCCTTCTAATCCAGAAGTAGTAGTGAAGTTCAGGCCTGGTGATTGTCCATCCAGACAATTTGTCACAATCAAGGGAAAGACTTCTTGGTCTTCACCTTGATTTTATTAGTATGCAAGTCTAACCCAAGTCTGAGAACGTAGTCTTTTCCCTGTTGCATTGCACCATCCATGGTGTGGGTTTCATTTTCAAGTCTCAGCTATGCTCTTCCAATCAGATCTGCTATAACTGAAGAGTCCTCCTGAAATGCACCAACGGTTAGCAACAATTGGTTACTGCAGTGGGACCACAGGATCAATTAGGATGAAAATGCCATCAAGGCAGAGCTGCTGCAGTGAGGGCAGCAAGCAGAGCGAGAGCCTGGCTCCTCTCCTCAATCTCATCTGCTTGGTCAGTAGGTCTCCATTCCAAAATATATGTTGGCTGCAAGTGTGCCTTTGTTACTTGTTTGGTCCACAGTGCACGTCTGTGCATTTTGTTAGTGCAAGCAATGAGGTAATGTAAATAGAGCAGAAGGGGAGATCTAAGGAAAAAAAACACAGAACAAAATGACAGGAGAAGAAGCTGTTCACTGATGAGATGAAGCTGACTTACTTTAAAAGACTCTTCACATGTTTTCACCTGTTTTTTCTCAGTTATATGTAAAAACCAATTCCTTTTTTGTAATTGTCACAGTAAAAAAATGGGGAAGAAACCTCATTGCTATCTACAACTGCCTGAAGGGAGGTTGTGGCCAGGTGGGTTGGGCTCTTCTGACAGGCAACCAGGGACAGAATGAGGGGACACAGCCTCAAGCTCAGCCAGGGGAGGTCTAGGCTGGATGTTAGGAGGAAGTTGTTGGCAGAGAGAGTGATTGGCATTGGAATGGGCTGCCCAGGGAGGTGGTGGAGTCCCCATCCATGGAGGTGTTGAAGCAAAGCCTGGATGGGCACTGAGTGCCATTGGCTAGGGCTGGGGGATAGGTTGGACTGGATGAGCTTGAAGGTCTCTTCCAACCTGGCCCTATCCCATCCCATCCCATCCCATCCCATCCCATCCCATCCCATCCCATCCCTAAACTGGATGTCTTAGCAGTCTAAAGGAGGAGAGGCTGAGGGACCTTTCTGGAGAAAAGACTCAGAGGGAATTGAATCAATGTTTATCAATATCTGAGGGCTGGAGGTTGGGGTGGGGGGGACAGGCTCTGCTCACTGCTGCCTGCCATAGGCCAAGGAGCAATGGATGGAAGCTGCAGCACAGAAGGTTGCAGCTCAAGACAAGAGGCAACTTCTTGCCTGTGTGGGTCCCAGAGCAGTGGCACAGGCTGCCCAGAGAGGTTGTGGAGTCTCCTTGTGTGGAGCCTTTGCAGACTCTGTCTGGATGTGTTGCTGTGTGCCCTGAGCTGGATTGTCTGCTCCTGCTGTGGCAGGGGGCTTGGACTGGATGAGCTCTTTGGGTCCCTTCCAACCCCTGACATCCTGTGAGCCTGTGATCCAAGATGATGTAGTGAGTTTTAATAGCGATGATTTTCTCAAATATTTCCTTGAAACACCTTCGTTCATTATTTCTGTTAAAATCATTACTTTGCCATTATGACATCATCTGTGTTGTATTTTTTCTTACTATGTGTGAGCTCATTGCTCAGTCAAAACCCAGGACTTAGTTTCTTTTCCATAACTGACTGCTTCCTCTAGTCTGAACAGCTTCTGAGATAGTTCATCTTTTCTTCATTATTGCTTTCCATTTAGCATCATTAAAAGCTTTAGAGGAGGTCAAATATCTTTCAGATTTAAAAAAAAAAGGCTCAAAAGTGAATTATCTGGAGTGTCTGGGATGGCATCGGTGTTTGGTTTTGTCCCATTTTCTAATACTTTACTCAGTCTTCCCTTCAAAATTTTGTCTAAAAAAGTCTGCATCATACTGAAATTAGATTGCCCACCTCAGCTCAGCAGCTTATTACTATTTTTTTTTTCTCTCCTCCCTTTGAGGAATCTGTTTTCTGCTTCTCAGTTGTGTTGCATCATCTTGAGTTTCATAGATGTATGGCAGATACTGACAGTCAGACCTAACCTCACATGCTGGGGTTTTGTTAGACATTATCATAGAATCACAGAATGGTTTAGGTTGGAAGGGAGCTCAAAGCTCATCCAGTTCCAAACCCCTGCCATAGGCAGGGGACACCTCCTTCTAGAACAGGTCACTCAAGGCCTCATCCAGCCTGGCCTTCAACATCTCCAGGGACGTCGTGGAGCACAGAAGCACAGAATGAAGATTACATTTGATCACATTCTATGATTCTGTGATCCACAACCTCCCTGGGCAACCTGTGCTGGCTCTCACCATCCTCACTGCAAAGAACTTCCTCCTAACATCCAGTTTCAATCTCCCCTCTATGCATTCCTCCTCATCCTGTCATTACAAGACCTTATGAATAGTAATTTTTTTCTCCTGGTTTAGAATCATAGAATCAGTCAGGGTTGTAAGGGATCATAAGGATCATCCAGTTCCAACCCCTTTGCCGTGGGCAGGGACACCTCACACTAGATCAGGCTGCCTACAGCCTCCTCCAATCCAGCCTTAAACACCTCCAGGGATGAGGCTTCCACCACCTCCTTGGGCAACCCATTCCAGGCTTTCACCACCCTCACGCTCAACAACTTCTTCCTAACCTCCAGTCTGCACCTACCCATTTCTAGCTTTGTTCCACTCCCCCCAGTGCCATCATTACCATTATATGTATGAGAAGTCCTCAACTACTTCAGAGTGAGAGGGCTGGACCAGTAACTTGTTATTTTTTGCAGTGTGCTTCATTACTTCTGGAGGGAGCGAAATCCAGTGAGATTATTCCCTTGATCTGAGCTCTGCTCAGGGTGTTACAAAGATGTGTCCTTATGTGTTGTTCCTTTGCTTTATCAGGATGTTACGAAGATGTGTCCTTACCTATCGTTCCTTTGTTTTGCAGCTCCTGGTTGCTAAATCCCCTGTTGCTCCCTTCTCTGCTTTTTCCTACACCATTGAAAAATCTGGCTTGGTTCTTCAAGGTAAGAGACCAGAGCTCTGTTTGTTGTGCCTTTGCCATTAGCATTTTAAGCAGGCTGAATGGAGATAACTACTGCTAAAAATGGCTGTGTTTATACTGAATTAAACCCCCCCCACTTAAACAGTCTGGTTGGCAGAGGCAGCATTCAGCTGCGTTCACTCCTTTGTCTTGGATTGGTGCTAAATTAGTTGTTGCATACTCCCCCAGGCATAAGAAAGGGCCTTGAAATTATTCATCCAGGCTCCCTGTTTTCCCTCCAAGTAGAGTTGTTCTGACAGCATTGCTCCTCTGGGATGGAGTTTTCCAGGGGAAACAAACCTACCTATCGTTAATAGCCTGCTGTCATAAGTGGTTCTTCTTCAGCAAATGGTTTGACAGCAATAAGAGCACAGGAAATTAATATCTGCTCCTTATTTTTGGTGATCTCTTTAATGCTGCTACCCCACAGGGTCTTAAATAATCCTCACATTCATGAGGGTATGAGGCAGTGTGCTGAGATGTTACTACCATAACGGCAGGGAACTAAAGGTTCCTTGTGGCCATGTCAGTATCTGTCATACATCTATGAAACTCAAGATGATGCAACACAACTGAGAAGCAGAAAACAGATTCCTCAGGACCTCATCATGAACTCTCAGACCACTGCAGAAAGGGGAGTTTAACTCTTCCCTTCTTTCCCCCACTTATCCTAACAGATGTTCCTTTGGTGCCCATACTTTTTTGGCAGGCATTCCTAGAGCACTTTTTGCTGAATTGCTGTCTGCTCTTGTGCAGCCTGGCTCCTGACAGGCATAGTGGTGAACTCAGCCAGCACCCCTCACTTTCTGTGCAGAGGATGCATTCTTCCATGGCATGAGGAAAAGTGAGCATCACTCTTTCTTGGCTTCCATGCATTGGCAGTCACTGATCTCATAAAGCACTGCAACATTTTAAGACGTGGGAACAGTTCTCTTCCTTCTGATGGCTTATTTCTCACCTTCATACAGGCTGCACCCAACTAACCACTGAGTTACAGTTGCTAGTGACAAAATGTGCTCACATTTCTGGTGGTACTCAATGGAAGAAGGCAAAAGAGGTTTATGGTGCATTTTTGCTTCTGTTTTATAGATCCATGTGATGACAATGTGGGGGCGTATCTGGTGTTTCTCAGGCCTTTGGATATCTCAGTGTGTTCTTAGTGTATTCTACAGGTGTACCTCAGGGTGTTCTTAGTGTATTCTACAGGTGTACCTCAGGGTGTTCTTAGTGTATTCTACAGGTGTACCTCAGGGTGTTCTTAGTGTATTCTACAGGTGTATCTCAGTGTATTCTTAGTGTATTCTACAGGTGTACCTCAGTGATTTCTTAGTGTATTCTACAGGTGTATCTCAGTGTATTCTAAAGGTGTATCTCAGTGTATTCTTAGTGTATTCTACAGGTGTATCTCAGTGTATTCTTCCTCTGTTCTGAAAGTGTATCTCAGTGTATTCTTAGTGTATTCTAAAGGTGTATCTCAGTGTATTCTTAGTGTTCCCTAAAGGTGTATCTCAGTGTATTCTTAGTGTATTCTACAGGTGTA